>JBBGZY010001390.1:1757500-1937500 GCA_037952925.1 Lithobates clamitans | reverse complement strand
CCACAATTGGGAAAGTCCCAACGGCTTGCAAAATGGGATGCCACAGTCTGCCATTCCTGTGGCGTTGAAGGAAACTGGGGAATCAAACAAGAAAACCAAAATCAATTAATTTTGAAGCTAACATTGCAAGAAAATTAGACAATTAAAAACATTATTCCCCAGCATCAGTATAACATTCAATAATTTAATTCTTCTGGAATAACTAATATGGAAAAAGGCACACTTATCAGATTGCTCACCCCCTCTGATAGAACATTGATTACATTTTAGGGGGTTGTGAAATCCCAAAAAAAAATTACTTTAACAACACGCAGGAATTTAGGGATAACAAAGGCTACAAGACTGCAGTTGTCGCACTCTGCAGGTGCAGTTGCAAACCAGCTTACAGTAAATGAGGTAATGTCAAAAGGCATTCATGTTGCAAACAGTACACAATCACATGCAAGGGCAATTAATGAAAACACTTTGAGGCTTGCATATGATTTGATGATGGAAATCAGCAGAGCTTCTGCTCATTTACTAAAGCACTGGAACAAATGCACTTGTAGAGTGCACATGCATTTTGCAAAGTGCAACATAGATTTGCTTTAGACAAATTAACACCACAGAACATTCAAGCAAATTTTAACGAGGGTGGGGGTGGGGGGGTTGTGAAATCTAGCTAATTGCTAATTAGCAGCACACTATTTGGAGTGAGTTCAGGTGGGGGGGGGGGGGTTGTGAAATCTAGCTAATTGCTAATTAGCAGCACACTATTTGGAGTGAGTTCAGGTGGGGGGGGGGTTGTGAAATCTAGCTAATTGCTAATTAGCAGCACACTATTTGGAGTGAGTTCAGGTGGGGGGGGGGGTTGTGAAATCTAGCTAATTGCTAATTAGCAGCACACTATTTGGAGTGAGTTCAGGTGGGGGGGGGGGGGTTGTGAAATCTAGCTAATTGCTAATTAGCAGCACACTATTTGGAGTGAGTTCAGGTGGGGGGGGGGGTTGTGAAATCTAGCTAATTGCTAATTCTAAGCACACTAAATACACTCCAACAAAATACATTCAAAATGAGTAGACTAGGTGGATATGTTCCCATCACTTCATGCTGGGAAGGTTATTGAAGGAAACTATACATGCATGACAAAAAATAACAGGAAAAAATCCCAGCATGTGTGAGGATAAAAAGGGGACATTCACACTATATTGCAATGATGGGAAGTAGTGTTTGAAGCAAGAAATACATTACTTTATCAAAGATTACATAAAAGAACATGTGATGCTAATAAACTAAAAATAGCTTACCTTAATATAGTCCTTCTGCAGGACCTGTATGATGGCAGAACAGGTCTCTGGGATAATGATCCCCAGAGCCTGGGGGGAGATGCCTGTCGAGAACTTAAGGTCCTGCAGGCTTCTCCCTGTGGCCAAATACCGCAAGGTAGCGACCAGCCTCTGCTCCGGAGTGATGGCTTGCCTCATGCAGGTATCCTGCCTGCTGATATAGGGGGTCAGCAAAGCCACCAAACGATCAAAAACGGGGTCCGTCATCCGGAGAAAGTTCCTGAAATCCTCAGGATTATTCTCACGGATCTCACGGAGCAAAGGCATGTGACAGAACTGGTCACGCTGAAGCAACCAATTCTTGGTCCATGAACTCCTCCTCGCCCTGTTCATGGACTGGTCTTGGGCTGAAGAATAAACTACAGCACCAAGCACATACAATGCACGAGCTCTACGACGAGTACGTACAGGTAACATGGCTTCAAAACGGTCGGCTGGTCAGAACGCACTAAACAGAACGCACTGAAGAACAGCAAGGCCTGTGAAGAACGACCTGAAAATCAGGAACGAGCGGCCAATAAAACAAAGATTTCTCAATGCCAACTGACCAAACGCACTGAAAAGCAGATACAAACCTCACAAGCACAGACTGAACACCAGTTAAAACGAACTGAAAAATACGAGTCTCACAAGCGCGAATCGTCTCTCACCAAACTTCTACTAACACGAGATAAACACGAGATTAGCAGAAGGAGCCCAAAGGGTGTCGTACGGGCTATTGAACTTCCGTTTTATAGTCTCGTCGGACTTGGTGTACGTCACAGCGTACTAAACTGGCGTACTTTTGTGTGGTCGTGTGTGGGCAAGTCCGTTCGTAAGAAAGTCTGCCCCAAGTCCGCCGAAGGTACGCCGGAAGTATGTCGGACAGACTGTCCGACTTTTGTAGCTGCAAAGTCCGACCGTGTGTACGCGGCATAACAGGTTTTCTTTTAAGATTGTCCTGTATTTGGCTCCATCCATCTTTCCATCAACTCTGACCAGCTTCCCTGTCCCTGCTAAAGAAAATCATCCCCAAAACATGATGCTGCCACCACCATGTTTCACTGTGGGGATGGTATGTTCAGGGTGATGTGCAGTGTTGGTTTTCCTCCACACAGCATTTTGCTTTTAGGCCAAAAAGTTCCATTTTGGTCTCATCTGACCAGAGCACCTTCTTCCACATGTTTGCTGCGTCCCCCACATTTCTTCTCACAAACTGGAAAGGGGACTTCTTATGGCTTTCTTTCAACAATGGCTTTCTTCTTGCCACTCTTCCATAAAGGCCAGATTTGTGTAGTGCACGACTAAAAGTTGTCCTGTGGACAGATTCTCCCACCTGAGCTGTGGATCTCTGCAGCTCCTCCAGAGTTACTATGGGCCTCTTGGCTGCTTCTCTGATGAATGCTCTCCTTGCCCGGCCTGTCAGTTGGACAGGTAGGTGAACGGCCAAGTCTTGGCAGGTTTGCAGTTGTGCCTTGCTCTTTGCATTATTAGATGATGGTTTGAACAGTGCTCAATGATGTTCAAAGCTTGGGATGTTTTTTTTTTTTATAACCTAACCCTGCTTCAAACTTCTCCACAACTTTATCCCTGACCTGTCTGGTGTGTTACTTGGTCTTCATGATGCTGTTTGTTCACTAAGGCCCCATACACACTATTAGATTTTCTGCAAATTTTTTATCTTCAGATTTACCAAAAACATGTAGTGCAAGGGCCTGCCTGATTGCATACAAATTGAAATTTTAAGGTTTGACCTCATATTATATGGTTTTGGTAAATCTGAAGACAAAAATCTGCAGAAAATCTGTGTTTATACTGAGATTATTAATTTATCATTTTCTTTCCACTTCACAATTATGTGCCACTTTGCTTTGGTCTATCACATAAAATCCCAATAAAATACATTTACATTTTTGGTTGTAACATGACCAAATGTTGAAAATTTTACGTGTTATGAATACTTTTTCAAGGCACTGTAACTTCTCCTGCCTATGAGAGAGAGGAAGTGTTGCCTTTAACAATAGGAGGTGTCCAGATCATGCAGGTAGTGATGTGGACAACCAAAGAAGGACCCCAGGAAGTACATAGGAGAGCAGGATCATCAAGTGACCAGAGCTTCAGTTATGTGAAAAAGAGCATTTAGATATTTCCTCCCAAACCAGCGATGGAAGCTGAACTGTACAAACAAAGCTCACTTTACATGTCACAGAAGACTGCGAGCAGACAGGTAGGTGTATTGCATGTCTCTTCTGCAACATCAGCCTGCCTGCTCACAGTCTGTTGAAAAATGCCTTCAGTTCCACTTGCAAAGAGAAATGCAGCAAAATTAGAGCTACTTTCTTATGTAAACTTAGGATTTTTTTTAAATAGAACGAATAATGTGTCTGGCTGTTATTGCAATGTTATGTTTTGATAAGTCCACCCAAATATGTGTGGTGAGCGTTATATTTGTAGATTGGTGAAGTCTTCATTTTGATTTTGGCTTGTCAGTTAGGGACAGTGTAGTGGTTTAGTAGTTTGAACTCTCAGCTTGCAGCGTTGGGGTTCTCTCTTCTATCCCTTAATACCAGGAATCAGGGAATCTATCTAGTTGAAGTTTGTGGGTATTTCATTCAGATTTTCTTGCACAACCCGAAAAACAAACTGTAGGCTAATTAGCTACCACACCAAAGTGGGTGTACTATATCTAACTCTGTGTAAATGTGATGGGGGCATATGAATGTAAGCAGGGGCTGGGCTGAATGGTGCAGATACTACTGGTGATGTAGAAATTAATCAAATAAAATTAGTATCAAACCATTCTTATTAAAGTGTCATTAAACCCAGACTGTTAAAGACTCTTGTTACATGTTACATACCCACAAAGCATTTGTTTTGTGTAGAGTGAAATATACTGGATTGATCCTGCCTTCAGCTCTCCCTGCCATCTTCTCTGTGTCCCCCATCGCAAGCTGAGATTTTGTAGACCAGCTGGTGTCCTCTACAGAGCATGCACAATTTCAGATCCCTTCTAAGTTAATTTCCTCCTTTTTCCTATCTGTGCAGCCCGTGTGATTATAGAGTCACACATTTGAGCATATACAGCTTATATGTAATACTGATTTATATTTAAACTATCTAATGTAATTGCCAAAACCTGGGAAGTAAAAAAAAAAAAAATCTTGTGTCAATCATCTTTGACTCCGCTCACAACATATCAATGCACAAAAAAAGTACACATTTGATGTTAAAGATGTATAGGGAGCTGTAAAACCAGTCGATATTTAAAATCTAATTTGAATTGCTATTCTGAAACCATTTTTTTAAATCATGTGACTGGCACAGCACCAATCAGGGCTGTGCAGACAGATTCACACTGTAGAAAGCATACATCGGCAGAATAATATTAGCCCCTCTTAAAGATCTTACCCTGCATGTGCCAAAGAACAGGGAAAGACCATGTGACCACACAACAGTGCTGCAGGAACAAGTTACTTTGAGGATTAAAAAAGAAAATAAAGAAGAGCGGGACAACCTTGTGGACCATACCTCTGCCTTTCTACCCTTTTTCTTCTTTCTCTTTCCTTTTCTCCACCTTACGATTAAAGCTCATTATCAGAATTTATTTGACCTATATACACTCTACTTGTAAACAATATGTATAGTAGGTATAAATCATTTAAATACCTACAAAAGTAACTAAGGAAATGATATATATCTTTAATTTAGGTTTACGTGAACCCAATGTTTAATATTTGAAATTTCATGATATTTACCTATATAAACCCTACTGTAAAACAATGAGCTTACTTTATAGATCCTTGTAAACTTACTTTATGTATCTTTATAATATTGTATACGCAATAAACTTCTTTTGACAAGGAAAAAAGAAAATAAAGTGGCTTGATGTATATGATTTATGGGAATGAATCATGGCATTTAACACTTCTCTGTTTAGTATCACTTTAAAGTGATATTAAAGGCTAATTAAAATAAGTTAAAAAATAAACATGTCATACCTACCTGCTCTGTGCAGCAGTTTTGCACAGAGCAGTTCAGATCCCCCTCTTCTCGGGTCCCCCACAGGCGCTTCTCCCCCCTCCCTTCTGTCGAATGCCCCAAGTACAAACAGCTTGCAGTGGAGGCACCCAAGCAGGCGCACTCCCGAGCTGCTGCTCTGCATGTCAATTCAGACACTGAGGCACTACTCGGCCCCTCCCCCTCTTTGCCAATGGCTTCCGCTGCAGTCTCGTCCAATGAGGAGGGAGAGCCCCCAGAGAGCTGATGCTCTCGTGCAAATCGCTGGATCAAGAGGTAGCTCGGGTAAGTATTAGCTGGGGCTAGGGGGCTGCTGCACACAGAATGTTTTTTTTTTTTCAAGGTAAATATAAATAATAAATAAAACTTCAGTCTTTTGACCCACTTTAAGATTTCCATTGTGGCGTTCCAAAAACATCTGGAATTTGTGAATATTATGAATACCCCATATAATCAGCCTTCTTTGTTCTAGCAAGGGACAATCTTACTTTTTAAAATAATACCTCTAAATCATGTTGTGTTTTTTTTGTAACAGTAGGAAAGTGTAAGTTTAACTTGGCAAAGCGATAACTTGAAATTAGAACTACATTTAAATCAGTTTATACCTGAGCCCTCTGTGTAGTTTAATGTTGTACAGAATATAGCTATAATATTCAAACATGTGACAGCAATCTTATACAAAATGGTGTTTATGAAAATTATAATTTTACAGGTAATAATTATTGTTGCCACTATATTTTTACTGGCTGCAGATTTGTATTGGTTTAGTAGTTCTTGCATTTAAAACCATGACTATAAAATGAATGTAACTATTTTTAAAATGCATGCCAAACATTTCCTTCAAAATAATGAAATATTTTTGAGGCTGTGTAAAGTCATCCCTTGCAGAAAGTAAGATTTCTGAAGCCCCATAGCACAGCCTGGTGGCCAAGAGGAGTGTTCTTTAAAGTACAGCAAATGTATTTCACTAATAACAAATAGAAATGTAGTATACAAGGCATTTGTGCCATAAATGATACTAAAACATACTTTGTTTGAAATTATGCTACTTTATGTTAAATAAATTTGAACCTGTAAACTGCATACACACTGAATATGCAAAACCATAAAATGCAGAAACACACCATATTGTAACTAAACAGAACACATTAGAGTGCATGTGTGTTCATATATAATATTATATATATATGTTACAGTTTTGCTCATAAGTTTACATACCCTGGCAGAATTTATGATTTCTTGGCCATTTTTCAGAGAATATGAATGATAACACAAAAACTTTTCTTTCACTCATGGTTCGTGTTTGGCTGAAGCTATTTATCAATCAACTGTGTTTACTCTTTTTAAATCATAATGACAACAGAATCTACCCAAATGATCCTGATTAAAAGTTTACATACCCCAGTTCTCAATACCGTGTATTGCCCACTTTAACATCAATGACAGCTTGAAGTCTTTTGTGGTGTTTGTGGATGAGGCTCTTTATCTTCTCAGATGGTAAAGATGCCCATTCCTCTTGGCAAAAAGCCTCCAGTTCCTGTAAATTCCTGGGCTGTCTTGCATGAACTGCACGTTTGAGATCTCCCCAGAATGGCTCAATGATATTGAGGTCAGGAGACTGAGATGGCCACTCCAGAACCTTCACTTTATTCTGCTGTAGCCAATAACAGGTCAACTTGGCCTTGTGTTTTGGATCATTGTCATGTTGGAATGTCCAAGTACGTCCCATGCGCAGCTTCCTGGCTGATGTTGCAAATGTTCCTCCAGTATTTTTTGATAACATACTGCATTCATCTTACCAACAATTTTGACCAAATTTACTGTGCCTTTGTAGCTCATACATCCCAAAAACATCAGCGATCCACCTCCGTGTTTTACAGTAGGAATGGTGTACCTTTCATCATAGGCCTTGTTGAGTCCTCTCCAAATGTAGCGTTTATGGTTGTGGCCAAATGCTAAATCTTGGTCTCATCACTCCAAATGACTTTGTGCCAGAAGGTTTGAGGCTTGTCTCTGTGCTGTTTGGCGTATTGTAAGCGGGATACTTTTTGGCATTTGCAAAGTAATGGCTTTCTTCTGGCGACTTGACCATGCAGCCCTTCTTTCTTCAAGTGCCTCCTTATTGCGCATCTTGTAAAAGCCACACCACATGTTTTCAGAGAGTCCTGTATTTCACCTGAAGTTATTTGTGGGTTTTTCTTTGCATCCTGAACAATTTTCCTGGCAGTTGTGGCTGAAATTTCAGTTGGTCTACCTGTCCGTGGTTTGGTTTCAACAGAACCCCTCATTTTCCACTTCTTGATTAGAGTTTGAACACTGCTGATTGGCATTCTCAATTCCTTGGATATCTTTTTATATCCCTTTTCTGTTTTATACAGTTCAACTACCGCAGATCCTTTGACAATTCTTTTGCTTTCCCCATGACTCAGAATCCAGAAACGTCAGTGCAGCACTGGATGAAAGAGGCAAGGGTCTGTCAGGAGTCCAGAAACTCATTGAAACTCACTGCCTTTTATACACACACACTAATTACAAGCAAACAGATCACAGGTGAGGATGATTACCTTTAATAGCCATTCAAACCTCTTTGTGTCAACTTGTGTGCATGTTATCCGACCAAAATCACCAGGGTATGTAAACTTTTAATGAGGGTCATTTGGGTAGTTTCTGTTGTGATTATGATTTAAAAAGAGTAAACACAGTTTATTGATAATAAATGGCTTCAGCCAAACACTAACTATGAGTGAAAGAAATGTTTTTGTGTTATCATTCATATTCTCTTGAAAAATGGCCAAGAAATCATAAATTCTGTCAGGATATGTAAACTTATGAGCATAACTGTGTGTGTGTGTGTATATTATAATTTTTTTAATAAATAGTTTGTTTAGGAGGAATAGCATTACGGAATACGGCCGAAGAGTGAGCTCTCACATACCTATGGACAAGAGTACATATACACCTTCCATAGTAGTTGAGGCTACTTATTCAGTATTCAGATACAAATATACGACTGTTATAAAAGTATAGTTTGATAAGCACTTCTTCTGTAGCAGTCATCAGACCCATTGTATCTGAGATCTGGTATTACAATTAAGTGTCTTTGCAGACTGGTATACAAGTGTTGCTGATAAAGGGTTCCTCAACTAATGTCTCTATATAGTTTTTTTCTAGTTTTGTTGTGGTTAATGGGTACAAGTATAAAGTTGGCGGAAGGAAGTATGAGGGCATATGGGTAAGCTGGGGTGTGTATAAAGTGGGGCTGGCTAAGGAATATTAAGGAAGAAAGGGGGGTTCATGTCAAGAAACACAATAATAAAAAATAAAAAAAAGTGTTTTTGGCTTCATTGGACCCAGGTGCAGGTTGTGGGTCATCTCTGCCCAACATTCTGGAACAGGATCAGGTGCTTGGAACTCCTCAGAATGTGATCCACATGGATTGCAGCCTTTTCAGTAAGGGCTGATGGCAGAGGTTTGGTAGCACCTGTATAGTGGATTCATCAAATTCAATAGTGCCATGATTCCATACCTGTCATATAATCTCCTGTTTTGTATTATAAAAATGTGCACAACATAGTACACCTCTTTGGAGCAATGGAGATGCGTTGCTGGATTTGGACAGGATGAACTCTATCAGCTTTTGGCAGAGGAAGCCGCTTCAAATAAATATAAGCTCAGATCTTTCCATTGCTGTTAACTTGTTTTAACCTTTTGACTGTCATGACGTAAGTTTTTGGCAAACAGATATGAGTTTGTCACAGGAGGCTTGGTCGAGTGCAGTACTGAGCTTGGAGAGTCCATAGCAGACATTCCATCCTCCGTGCAGCTCAGTAACACTGAGCTCAATGTTGCTCCCTGCCCTAAAAGTTGAGCTGTTAAGTAGCTAGAGCTTGATGGAGATATTGAAAGACTTGTTCCCCATCATGTCCACCTTCCTCAAAAATGACATCGGATGACAGGGAAAGGTTTCCATTTCTGCTAGACAGCCCACGAGCAGCTATGGAATTTGCTCACAGCCATTCACTGCTAAACACGAGGGAGGTGGACCTGATGGGGAGCAAGTCTCTTAGAATCCCTATCAGACTGAGCCAACTGTCAGTATTCAGCCCTGCTTCATTGACTGCTAGGACGCTGGTGGTCTGCGTCCTAATAACCAATTAAAAGAAGAAAATATTACAGTGCACACATGCAAAAAAGACATTTACCTCAAGCAAGGCTAGTTTAAAACACCTAAGCATTTCTAGAAAAACATTATCAAAAAATATGGGGATTTGGTCACACCATATTGCTATATGGTGCTAAGCCCACTTACTGCCGCAAAGTACCCCATGATCAGTGGTTCCTACACTATCCATGGAGTGGGAGAACCTGCATTTCTGAGGCTGGGTTCACACTGGTGCGACACGACAGCCGTCCTACTTTGGATCCGACTTTGCCCTGCGACATGAAGCCGGCATGTGTCCGACTTTCAATGAACGGGGATCCGACTTGGATCCCCGCCAATTGCTGGCATTGTTTGGTATGAATCTTTAGGGGGAACTCCGCGCCAAATTTTAAATAAAAATCCGGCATGGGTTCCCCCTCCAAGAGCATACCAGGCCCTTAGGTCTGGTATGGATCTAAGGGGAACCCCCTACGCCAAAAAATCGGTGTGGGGTCCCCCCTAAAATCCATACCAGACCCTTATCCGAGCACGCAGCCCAGCCGGTCAGGAATGGGGGTGGGGACGAGCTGGCGGCCCCCCCCCTCCTGGACCATACCAGGCCGCATGCCCTCAACATGGGGGGGGTGCTTTGGGGCATGGGGGGCGCAGTGTGGCCCCCCCCACCCCAAAGCACCTTGTCCCCATGTTGATGAGGACAAGGGCCTCTTCCCGACAACCCTGGCCGGCTGGGCTGCGTGCTCGGATAAGGGTCTGGTATGGATTTTAGGGGGGACCCCACGCCGATTTTTTGGCGTAGGGGGTTCCCCTTAGATCCATACCAGACCTAAGGGCCTGGTATGCTCTTGGAGGGGGAACCCATGCCGGATTTTTATTTAAAATTTGGCGCAGAGTTCCCCCTCAAGATCATCTGAGCACAAGTCGCGTGCCGAAGTCGGATCATGCAAGACGGCAATCCGACTTTGATCCGACTTCAATGATAGTCAATAGGCTGAAGTAGGATCAAAGTCGGACCAAAGTAGTACAGGGAGCATTTCTAAAGTCGGAACGACTTGTGTCGGACCAGTTAGGACGGCTCCCATAGGGAAACATTACATTTCACACGTCATGCGACATGAGCTCCCAATGTCGGAGCGTTTGTCGGACCAGTGTGAACCCAGCCTGAACCATGAGAGCATTACACTCTTCTAAATGGGAGAATCATAAGGTCTCCACCCATGACACAAGTGGACACTAATTAAAGGTACTTATGTTGTGTAGTGAGGTGCTCCGCACCCAAAAGGATTTGGTCAGAATCCATACAATATGCAAACAAGATATTTGGGGGGCACACTCTAAAAAATGCATTAAAGATGTCTTTTTTGCATGTGTGCGCTGTAATATTTTCTTCTACTGTATGGTCTTATGGCTGCACCATCTTTAATGCATTTTTTAGAGTGTGCCCCCCAAATATCTTGTTTGTATATTGTATGGATTCTGACCAAATCCCTTTGGGTGCGGAGCACCTCACTACATAACATAAGTACCTTTAATTGGTGTCCACTTGTGTCATGGGTGGAGACCTTATGATTTTCCCATTTAGAGCCCTTGCACACTGGGGCGGGGGGCGGCGTCGGTGGTAAAACGCCGCTATTATTAGCAGCGTTTTACCGTCGCTATGCGCCCGCTAGCGGGGCGGTTTTACCCCCCGCTAGCGGCCGAGAAAGGGTTAAATACCACAGCAAAGCGCCTCTGCAGAGGCGCATTGCCGGCGGTATAGCCGCGCTGTCCCATTGATTTCAATGGGCAGGAGCGGTGAAGGAGCGGTATACACTCCGCTCCTTCACCGCTCCGAAGATGCTGCTAGCAGGACTTTTTTTACCGTCCTGCCAGCGCATCGCTCCAGTGTGCAAGCCCTCGGGGCTTTCACACTGGAATGAAAGCATCTGCACTTTTGGGGCGGTTTGCAGGCGCTATTATTAGCGCAATAGCGCCTGCAAACCGCCCCAGTGTGCAAGGGCTCTTAGAAGAGTGTAATGCTCTCATGGTTCAGAGATGCAGGTTCTCCCACTCCATGGATAGTGTAGGACCCACTGATCATGGAGTACTTTGTCGCAGTAAGTGGGCTTAGAACCATATAGCAATATGGTGTGACCTCCCCATATTTTTTTGATAATGTTTTTCTAGAAATGCTTAGGTGTTTTAAACTAGCCTTGCTTGAGGTAAATGTCTTTTTTGCATGTGTGCGCTGTAATATTTTCTTCTACTGTATGGTCTTATGGCTGCACCATCTTTAATGCATTTTTTAGAGTGTACCCCCCAAATATCTTGTTTGTTTCTAATAACCAATTAAACTAATATACAATACTAGGGGTGCAACGAATGGAAATTTTGGTGCTGAAACCGAAAATGAAGGATGCACGAAGCCGAAATCCAATACCGAAAATGACAGTTTTTAACCATTTGCCGACCGCTACACACCGATATACGTCGGCACAATGGCAGCAGTTGGCAAATGGGCGTACCTGTATGTCCCCTTTAATTGGCGGGGATAGCGGGCACACGCGCCACCGCCTACAAAGTGACTGGGACAGCTAGACTCTATGTCCGCCAGTCTTCCGGCGATCATGTCACGGAGCTGCACAACGGGAAAGTGCATGTCACAAGGCATTTCCCCGTTCTGCCTTGTGACATGACAGAGATCACTGCTCCCTTTCATCGGGAACAGTGATCGCTGTCATGTGAGTTGTAGCCCATTCCCTACCCCACAGTAAGAATCACTCCCTAGGACACACTTAACCCCTTCATCTCCCCCTAGTGTTTAACCCCTTCCCTGCCAGTGTCATTTACACAGTAATCAGTGCATTTTTATAGCACTGATCACTGTATAAATGACAATGGTCCCAAAATAGTGTCAAAAGTGTCCAATGTGTCCGCCATAATGTCGCAGTCACGATAAAAATCGCAGATCGCCGACATTACTAATTAAAAAAATAACAAAAATGCCATAAAACTATCCCCTATTTTGTAGACGCTATAACTTTTGCGCAAACCAATCAATATACGCTTATTGCGATTTTTTTTTATTGTTACCAAAAATATGTAGACGAATACTTATAGGCCTAAACTGAGGGAAAAAAATGTGTCTTTTATATATATTTTTGGGGGATATTTATTATTGCAAATAGTAAAAAATATTGTTTTTTTTTTTCAAAATTGACGCTCTTTTTTTGTTTAGCGAAAAAAATAAAAATTGCAGAGGCGATCAAATATCACCAAAAGAAAACTCTATTTGTGGGGAAAAACAGGACGTCAATTTTATTTGGGTGCAATGTCGCACGACCGCGCAATTGTCAGTTAAAGCTACGCAGTGCCGAATCGCTCTGCTCTGGTCAGGAAGGGGGTAAACTCTTCCGGGGCTGAAGTGGTTAAAAAATTTTTATTTTTATATACAATTGTATTATATTCAACTTTTTAATTAATATCATGAATTTAAATTCATATGAATTTATTGTTGGACATTATTGGCACCTTTTAGTGCAAGAAAGGTCAAGAAAAATGCAGTCTACAGTCTCTGACCATCTCTTGTATCATGTCTGCAATCTCCTACTTAAACCTAAACACACTGCTAATAGTATTAGCAAAATTTCCCTTTGGTGCACCTTTACCAGACATGATATAGGAGACGGTCAGAGACTGCAGACATGATACAAGAGATCAGTGCTACTTCACCAGTGCCTGTCAGATGCAGCCTACAAGTCAGATGCAGCAGCCTGCCTGTGCCCATCAGATGCAGCAGCCTGCCTGTGCCCATCAGATGCAGCAGCCTGCCTGTGCCCATCAGATGCAGCAGCCTGCCTGTGCCCATCAGATGCAGCAGCCTACCGGTGCCCATCAGATGCAGCAGCCTACCAGTGCCCATCATGTACATTCTACCAGTGCCCATGAAATGCAGCAAGCCAGTGCCCATGACATGCAGCCTGCCAGTGGCCATCATGTACAGCCTAACAGTACCCATCATGTACAGCCTACCAATGCCTGGTAATGCGACGTCACTCTGTAAGTCAGAGCTGGATCTGAATTGCCGTGCAGCCGCTGTAATGATGTCCCGCCTCCTATGACACATGGCAAAATAATTCCTAGCATTGGATCAGTGTGCCGTCTATCACAAGAGGCGGTCTAGGAGGCGGGACATCGTTACAGTTTCTGCACGGCGATTCAGATCTCTGACACACAGCGTGAGATCGCGCTACTAGGCACTGGAGAGGCTGCATCTCATGACACTCGTGAGAACAGCAGAAAGGGGGGGCAGACTGACATGTTTCGGCACACCACTAATACAATACATTATTATAGTAATACTCAATAGCCCCGCTTTGGTAGCTCTTGCATTTCTCTGTATGCCAACTTAGTCGGTCTTAATTACCACCAGTTTCCTTATCTACAGACCACTAAATCTTTTTTATTTCATCGCTGTCCCAGTGGCACATTGTGAAAGTGACACAAATAAGAACTAACTGAGTCTGTCTCATGTATTGAAACTAGAGGTCGACCGATATATCGGCCGGCCGATATATCGGCCGATATTTGGCTTTTTTTACTTAATCGGCATCTGCCGATTGTGCTGATAAAAAAAGCCGATTATAACTTCAGCGGGACTTGCAAATGACTTCTGTAATAGAAGTCAATTGCAAGCTGTTTGAAGTTTGTCTTCTCTCCTCCTCTGGGCAGCCTGCCAAATCTGATAAGAAGATACATTTGTATCTCTTCGGGTTCTTTTTATCAATAGACTGAACTCCGTGGAGAAGTTTTCAGTTTAACCATTTAAAGACTAAATCTTTTTTGACATTTGTTGCTTACAAGTAAAAATCCTGTATTTTCTGCTAGAAAATCAATTGGAACCCCCAAACATTATATATATTTTTTTAGCAGAGACCCTAGGGAATAAAATAGCGGTTGTTGCAATATTTTATGTCACACGGTATTTGCGCAGCGGTCTTTCAAACGCAATTTTTTAAAAAAAAATACACTAATTAAAGAAAAAAAAAATAAACAGTAAAGTTAGCCCATTTTTTTTTTTTGTCCAAAAGTTTTGATTACCTGTTTTTGTGTATTTAATATTTAAGATATAGTTATTTTTTTTAAATCTAAATTCTACATACAAGTGAACTGATTGGAGGTTTGTTTTGTTCAATAAATGTTTAAGGCCTCTTTCACACGGGGCAGATCAGTCATGATCCGCCCCGTGAACATCCGCTGGCTCAGCGGGGATCGCTCCGCCGATCCCCGCTGAGCAGGAAGATGACAGGTGCATCGCTGCACGCTGTGCAGCGACGGACCTGTCAGAGCGCCGCTCTCCCCTATGGGGGGATCGGATGATGACGGTCCGTAGTGTCCGTCGTCATCCGATCCGATCCGAAAACGGAGGAAAAAGTAGGTTTTTCCTCCGTTACACTTTTCGGATCGGCGCGGGGCGGATGTCAGCGGACATGTCACCGCTGACATCCGCCGCTCCATAGGGATACATGTATGTCCGTTTTTCATCCGAAAACGGAAGGATGAAAAACGGACATACGGATGCCTCGTGTGAAAGAGGCCTTAATGTAAAAAATTTTCTGTATCACTTATTACTTAAGGCTGCTTTCACACTGGAGCGGGCATGCGTTGACGGTAAAACGCTGTTAGTTTTAGCGGCGCTTTACCGTCATTTTAGCGGCGCTATTCGGCTGCTAGCGGGGCGCTTATAGGGTTATAGTAGCTGGGTAGTAGCTGGGTAGCTAGCGGCCGAGGAAGGGGTTAAATGCGCCCCTAAAGTGCTGCTGCCAAAACGCTATGCAGGTGCTTCGGCAGCGGTGCGCATTTATTTTAATGGGCAGGAGTGGTGGAGCAGCGGTATACACTGCTCCAAAGATGCCACTTGCAGGACTTTTTTTTTACATCCTGCCAGCGCATCGCCTCAATGTGAAAGCACTCGGGATATCACACTGAGACTGCAGGGGAGCCGTTTTACTGGCACTTTACAGGCGCTATTTTTAGCCTAAAAAAATGCCCCAGTGTGAAGGGGTCTAACTGTTAGATTTTATGAGATGAAGGGGGGAAAAAAAAGAAAAAAAAAAAAATCGGCCTAATATATCGGCCCAAAAAAATCGGCATCATATATCGGCCATCGGCCACCGTGATTTCTAAATATCGGCATCGGCATCGGCCAGAGAAAAACCCATATCGGTCGACCTCTAATTGAAACTCTTAGTGCTTTGTGCACTTTGCTGTGTGTTTCGTTGCAGTACAGTGATCCCTTCCTGTACACTGACAAAATGCAGCTCACTGCACTGCACTGCACTGCACTGCACCTCCTGCGGTGTGAACAGGACAGTGGGGGAGATTTGCAAAAACTGGAGCACTCAGAATCTGGTGCAGCTGTGCATGGTAGCCCATCGGCTTCTAATGTCAGCTTGCTCAATTAAGCTTTGACTATAAAATGTGGAAGCGGGTTTCTATACAGAGCTGCACCATATTATGCACTCTTTAGTTTTAGTAAATGTCCCCCAGTGTGTCCCAGCAGTGACGTGCTTTCATCCAGTGCAGTAAAACACATAAAATGCACTGCATTATGCGTGCACAAGCCCTTACTAAAACTGTCCCAAGGCTTTCATGAATTGAACGCAGTACTTTTTTTTTTTTTTAAAGGGACCATACCACCAGAAAAATGTTGCAAACGTTTCCCTGATACCAAACTGGAGGCCATTTAAGCCTGAAAATCATTAAAACTGTTATTCCTTGCAATTAAACTTTTTTTTAGAAAGCCTGCAGGAACGAATAAGAACAATGGACAAGCACACCTACTCTTTAAATCTTTGGAGATAAAGCACAGGTGCCAATCTAAGTGTAGTATAAAAGTAAATTTAATACACAATTGGATGTGGGTACTCACAAAAGTGAAGCAATCAAAGGCGTTGGGCAAAAATTGCAGGGTCATAGGTGTGCGCAGCCTCTTGCATTAGGGTGTGCACCCCAAAGCTCAAATACATATGCATGTGTATATGTACTGACAGTGTCAGTAGTTTTATTTTTATTCTTTTTAAATTATTTTATTTTGTAACATTTTTTTTTTTGGGATGAAATATCAGTGCTCTAAACAGGGGGGAATATGCACCACACAAGGCGATTTAGGGTGTGCCCAGGCACACCTGGCACACCCTGTGCTAACGCCTATGTGCAGGGTGTCCGTGAGGAGGGTACATCTGGGAGGCTTATCAATAGATAGGCCTGAAGAAGGAGCGCATGCTCTGTAAACGCGTCACCTATTGGTTCTCCTTATTCCAGAAGTGACGTCATCCCTTGGCTGCCTTTCCCTTTTAAGATCTAGGAAGTGCCGGAAACCACCAGCGCGGCCCGCTCTGAGCAACCAGTGAGCAGCCTCCCAGATGTACCCTCTTCACGGACACCCTGCAATTTGTGCCCAATGCCTTTGATTATTTCACTTTTGTGAATACCCACATCCAATTGTGTATTAAATTTACTTTTATACTACACTTAGATTGGTGCCTGTGCTTGATCTCCAGCTGTTCCAGAAGTTGCTTCTTACTTTTCACTGTGCTGCTTCTCCAAGTGCTATTGCTTGGACTACATGGACTTTTCTTAGTCAAATTTTACTATTCTTGACCATTTCCATCCCCTTTGATGTCCAACAGGCTAGCGTGCTAACACTTAGCTTGATGCTAGCGCCGACTTATCTATCCACACTCTTTAAATCTTTACATCTGCTCCTTGTATAGAATTTTTTTTTTTTGTGCAGGACAACAGGTGCACCTTAACCTAAATGCAGAACCTAACAAATGGACATGGCTTACCTTTCTTTAGTCTGTCAGTTGGTATCTGACTGCTTTCTTTACTTGAACCTTTGCTCACACTTCAGCACCACATTTGGTAGGAGTGAGCATGTATATAAAGGCACCCCAATCTATACTTTGCATGATATAGCTATATGTGTGCTTTTTTTTTGATCTTGGACTTGCCATATTGATAATAAAATACGTCCAGTTATTCCTTTACATACATTGCCATATTTGTTTTCGGGCTTTGACTTTCTCAATCCTAAATTGTTTTTATAAAGTTGTATCTGTAATTTCCACACTGGGCCAATTATCACATTTGACTTTTAGCGGGGCTGACTCAGTTTTCACCATAGTGGATGTTCCCAACACTTTGCCACTGACAGTCACTCTGAAATATTTCTTATTAACCTAACAAAGACAATCTGAAATCAATATTTTACATTAGAATACAATGTTTTGTAAAGTCTTGGAAATGCATTTGCAGAGATTTGTATGGATTGATTTCCAATTTTTCTATCACTGCTTAGGCAAAGAGTCTTCTTTTAACACCGCTAAAATCTCAGCAATACATTGCAGCAGAGTTTCACATCAGAGGTGTAAATGGATTTCCTGAAAGTTCCAGAGCATGCCGGGCAGAGAAGGAAGCCTCTTTGCACTGACACAGTTGCTGTTGGAAAGCGCAGCTTTGCAAATGACTTTAACTGTGATGATGATGACCTTGCTCTGAAAAGGACAGATAATCATTTATTGAAGGAAGTTCATTCCTTTGCTGATTGCACATGTGTCAGTTGTCTTCTGAATTCTCGTTCTGCTGGATGCACATACTGCAGTCTGATCTGTAAGGCGGACTCTTTTCAGTGGATAGCCAAATGTGGAAAATAGGGTTGCACCAATACCACTTTTTAAGACCGAGTACAAGTACTGATACTTTTTTCAAGTACTTGCCGATACCGATACTACTACTTCTTTTTTTTTAATGTCATGTGACCGTGGACTGGGTCAGTAGTTTTTTTTTTTTTTACAGTGCTTTTTTTGGGGGGGAGGGGGAAGTGTCAGTGTTTTTATTTAATTTTATTTTCATTTATTTTTTACAGTTTTCCCTTTTAAATATTTATTACAGTTTTTTTTTTTTTTTTTAATCAGCCCTGTTGGGGTGGGGTTTGGTGAGACATCAGGGGTCTGAACAGACCCCTGACATCTCCCCTTTGAGACAGGGAAAGGGAAGGACACAGCGGCTCCTGTTCATTCATAAACCGAGACATCGTAAATATGGTTTACGATGCTCAGTTGTGAATGGACAGTCAGTGATCACCGACTCTGTTCATTCAGAAAAAGGAGGAGCCAGTAAATGATGGATTTACTGGCTCCTTCCTCTGCTTTCCATCCTGACAGATTTGGGACAGGGGGGACCGGAAGAACACAGAGGACACTGAGGGGGACCGGAGGAGCACCGTATCAAGCTCACAGGTGCAACTGCAACTATGAGCTTGATTTTAACCACTTGTCTACCATGTCATTTATCTATGTAACTTGGTAGATGTGGTTAAAGCTAAAGTTTCATCTGCTTTCTCTCCATATCCATATGCTAATTAATTTTTTAATTAAAACATTTTTGGTTGTATAACATACCTTATTTTGGACTCTTAGACATCATCACTGGGTCTCTGTGGTTCTATATTCAATGCAAGTAGGTTATGGCTGGTGGGAGAGGCCAGCAAGGTACTGTACATAGCTTCCTAAAGGCAGTAAAATCAGAGTAGGCAATTTCACTTCAGGTGAGGAAGCCCGTACAACTTTGTAAGGTTAGGAGCAGATGTTTAAAGGGGTTGTAAAGGTAAAAATTTTTTCACCTTAATGCATTCTATGCATTAAGGTGAAAAAACTTTTGACAGTACCGCCGCCCCCAGCCCCCCCGTTTTACTTACCTGACGCCTCGAATCTTCGCTCCTCGTCCTCGTCAGCTTCATTGCAGCTCAGCCTGGTCGCTGATTGGCTGCAGTGGATGGATTGAAAGCAGCGCAGCCATTGGCTCGCGCTGCTGTCAATCACATCCGATGACGCGGCGCGCCGGGGGGCGGGGCCGAGTGATACAGCGAGCGGCTATAGCCGCCGGCTGTATCACGGGAGCGCGCCCGCAAGCACTCACCACCGTGCGAGGGAGCTCGCATGAAGGTGGTAAATGCTTGCGGGGAGGAGCTGAAACAGCCGCCGAGGGACCCCAGAAGACCAGGTTCGGGGCCACTCTGTGTAGAACGAGCTGCACAGTGAAGGTAAGTATAACATGTTTGTTATTTAAAAAAAAAAAAAAAAACAACTTTACAACCCCTTTAAGCCTTCAAGGACTGTTGGAATGCCACATGATATAAACATATCCTTTCCAGGGTAGTGGGAACTTTGCAATGCCCGTGTCTGAGGTGAATTTATTTACTTAATAATGGAAAATGAAAAGAGGAGGATGTTGTGGGGTGACCACTATCATTTTTATGAATTCCGCTCACTTTTTAAGGACCAGCAATACAAGCAGAGTCATTGTTTATATTCTCATTAAACAAGGTATTCTCATTAGACAAGCATGGTGAGTAATTCAAACAAGTACAAAGAACAGGACAGATGCTTTGTTTAGTCCTGTACATATGTGCTTAATCCTGGATTGGCCAGATTGGTGAGATACTTGAGGTAGAATTGCTTCTCTGTAGAAGTTATATTTTCAGTGTATTATCGTTATGTACTTATTTTAATAAAAGAACCACTGCCAGGCTTGTCCACCTTACAAACCGCTCAGTCAGTGTCTCCTACCCTCCCTGCCAATCCCTCCACTGGCTTCTGCTCACCCAACGACTTAAATTCAAGGTACTAACAATAACTTACAAAGCCACCTACAACTCTGCCCCCAGCTACATCACTAACCTAGTCTCAAAATACCAGTCAGCTCGTTCTCTTTGTTCCTCCCAAGACATCCTGCTCTCTAGGTCCCTTGTCACCTCATCCCATGCTCGCCTCTAGGACTTCTCCAGAGCCTCTCCCATCCTCTGGAGCTCTCTACCCCAATCTGTCCAACTATCTTCTACTCTGTCCACTTTCAGGCGATGAAAACTCATCTCTTTAGAGAAGTCTATCTGGCCCTTGTCTAACAATTGTACATTTATTCTCTCCATCAGCTTGTCCCCCACAGTTATCACCTGTTTGTGTCTCTTGACCCTCCCTCTAAGATTATAAGCTCTCTGATTTCTACTATATTAAATTGTATTGTAATTGTACTGTTTGAAACTGTCAGCACTAAATAAATCCGGTATAATAATAAGCCGGACACAGACAGATCGAATTTCGAAACATCTACGTAAAGGCTGGTTGTACTGAAGTCAATCTTATCGATTTATTTATTTATTTATTTTTTTGTGCGATTACTGACACTGGTTATAGCCAACAGCATTATTCATTGTATTCTGATGGCTGGGAAACCTCCCTCTGTCAGAATACAATAGCACAACGGGAGGGATTCCCCTATATCAACACTGAATGTGTTGATGGGGGAATTGAGCAATTTTCTTTCCTTCCACCCATGGTTGAAACAAAGAAATTTGCCTAATGTATAGCAGCCTTACTGGTTTCGGTTAGTGGTGCACCGCAATGAAAATTCTGGACAGAAACTGAAAATTCAGGATGCACTTATGCCGCGTACACACGAGCGGAATGTCCGACAGAAAGGACCTAGAAATGGAACATGTTCTAAATATTTCCGACGGAACCAATTCCTATCTGGAAAACCGCTCTTCTCTATGCTGTTCCGACGGCCCAAAAATGAGGCATGCTCTGAAGCAAGTACGAGACAGAAGCTATTGGCTACTGGCTATTGAACTTCCTTTTTCTAGTCCCGTCGTACGTGTTGTACATCACCACGTTCTGGACGGTCAGACTTTGGTGTGACCGTGTGTATGCAAGAACGCTAGAGCGGAATTCTGTCGGAACTCCATCGGAGAAACCTTCGGAGTTTATTCCGACGGCAAAAATATACAGTGGGGACGGAAAGTATTCAGACCCCCTTAAAATTTTCACTCTTTGTTATGTTGTAGCCATTTGCTAAAATCATTTAAGTTAAAAAAATGTTTTCCTCATTAATGTACACACAGTACCCCATATTGACAGAAAAACACAGAATTGTTGACATTTTTGCAGATTTATTAAAAAAGAAAAACTGAAATGTCACATGGTCCTAAGTATTCAAACCCTTTGCTGTGACACTCCTATATTTAACTCAGGTGCTGTCCATTTCTTCTGGTCATCCTTGAGATGGTTCTACACCTTCATTTGAGTCCAGCTGTGTTTGATTATACTGATTGGACTTGATTAGGAAAGCCACACCTGTCCATATAAGACCTTACAGCTCACAGTGCATGTCACTGCAAATGAGAATCATGAGGTCAAAGGAACTGCCTGAAGAGCTCGGAGATAGAATTGTGGCAAGGCACAGATCTGGCCAAGGTTACAAAAATTCTGCTGCACTTAAGGTTCCTAAGAGCACAGTGGCCTCCATAATCCTTAAATGGAAAACGTTTCTGACGACCAGAACCCTTCCTAGAGCTGGCCGTCCGGCCAAACTGAGCTGTCGGGGGAGAAGAGCCTTGGTGAGTGAGGTAAAGAAGAACCCAAAGATCACTGTGGCTGAGCTCCAGAGATGCAGTCGGGAGATGAGAGAAAGTTGTAGAAAGTAAACCATCACTGCAGCCCTCCACCAGTCGGGGCTTTATGGCAGAGTGGCCTGACTGAAGCCTCTCCTCAGTGCAAGACACTTGAAAGCCTGCATGGAGTTTGCTAAAAAAACACCTGAAGGACTCCAAGATGGTGAGAAATAAGATTCTCTGGTCTGATGAGACAAAGATAGAACTTTTTGGCCTTAATTCTAAGCTGTATGTGTGGAGAAAACCAGGCACTGCTCATCACCTGTCCAATACAGTCCCAACAGTGAAGTATGGTGGTGGCAGCATCATGCTGTGGGGGTGTTTTTCAGCTGCAGGGACAGGAGGACTGGTTGCAATCAAGGGAAAGATGAATGCGGCCAAATACAGGGATAGCCTAGACGAAAACCTTCTCCAGAGTGCTAAGGACCTCAGACTGGGCCGAAGGTTTACCTCACAACAAGACAATGACCCTAAGCACACAGCTAAAATAGCGAAGGAGTGGTTTCACAACAACTCCGTGACTGTTCTTGAATGGCCCAGCCAGAGCCCTGACTTAAACCCAATTGAGCATATCTGGAGAGACCTAAAAATGGCTGTCCACCAACGTTTACCATCCAACCTGACAGAACTGGAGAGGATCTGCAAGGAGGAATGGCAGAGGATCCCCAAATCCAGGTGTGAAAAACGTGTTGCATCCTTCCCAAAAAGACTCATGGCTGTATTAGATCAAAAGGGTGCTTCTACTAAATACTGAGCAAAGGGTCTGAATACTTAGGACCATGTGATATTTCAGTTTTTCTTTTTTAATAAATCTGCAAAAATGTCAACAATTCTGTGTTTTTCTGTCAATATGGGGTTCTGTGTGTACATTAATGAGGGGAAAAAAATGAACTTACCATATATACTAGAGTATAAGTCGAATTTTTCAGCCCTTTTTTTTGGGCTGAAAGTGCCCCCTTCGACTTATACTCGAGTCACCGCCGTCTGCATGATCAGCGTGTCATGCAGGCAGACGGCGGCCAGCGTGTGATGATACTGTTCGGAGGCTATTCCAGCTATCAAAAGCCGCGCCTCCTGCTCGTCTGTGATAGGCTGAACAGCTGTCAGTGTACAGCCTATCACGGACATTCTCTCATCCTCGTCCGTGGTATGAGAATGAGAGAATGTCCGTGAAAGGCTGACTGCTGACTGCTTATCACAGACGAGGAGGAGGCGCGGCTTTTGAACAATGGAATGGCCGCCGAACAGTATCATCACACACCGGCTGCCGTCTGAGGATGGAGATCACCACAGGGAGGCTGCACAGGACACAGGACACATGTACAGGACACAGGACACACATGTACAGGACACAGGACACACATGTACAGGACACGGACACATACACATGTACAGGACACAGGGACACATGCACATGTACAGGACACAGGACACATGCACATGTACAGGACACAGGACAAATGCACAGGATACAGGTAGGCTGCACAGGACACAGGGAGGCATGCAGCTGCAGATGGGCAATGTTGACCCTCTGCATTTCTCACCCTCTTCTTATACTCGGGTCAATACGTTTTTCCCAGTTTTTATGATAAATTAGGGGCCTCGACTTATACTCGGATCGACTTATACTCTGGTATATACGGTAAATGATTTTAGCAAATGGCTGCAATATAACAAAGAGTGAAAAATTTAAGTGGGTCTGAATACTTTCCGTCCCTACTATATATCTATTATATAGAATTTTTTGCATTAAAAAAAAGCTCAAGAAGGATGCATCCCTTTAAATTCTATGTATGTCTTCACACTGGTCCATTGCACGCTTCCCCATTGAAATGCATTGAAAACATAGCAAAAATGCACCCATGTTGCAGTTTTTGATGCAGTTTTTGAGTCACATGACCTATGAAAATTGCAGCAAGATTGTCATTTATTGGCGACTTTTTTTCTATCGGCAAAACACAGATAGCCCTATTTTCGCCTAATGATTTTCGACGGCCGATATATCGGTGCATCCCTATTTGTACTGTTGTAATGTGACTTGGTTGTCTCAATTCTAAATTAAACTTATCAAGTGTATTCAGTAATGCAGTACAAAGAGCACTGAGAATGTCAAAAGTGTGATGACTCAAACAAGCCAATTAGATTGATCCTATTAGGATGGTAGCAATGAGAAGCACATTTTCATTTGTTGTAGCTTACAGTGCTTTTACAATTGTTGTATTTCCTAAAAATGACTCAGTCGACCTCAGTTTAACTATGACTCTGCTAAGGTCCTCATCTGGCCTGCAAAGCTTGACAGATAACTGATCAGGCAGTTGTAAAGCTTTTTGTTCTGGAACTAAACCTTGTCCTTTCACAAGCACTTTTCTGCAATGCTTTAACTTGTTCCTTTTGGCTAATGTCAACCCCTGCTGGATTTCTTCCTCTTCAAAGTGCTGTCTCACCTTTCATTAAACACAGAATTTGCTTTACATTGTGAACAGTCTGTTGTCAGTTTCCTTGTTGCCCTCATCTTAAAGTTCTTAAAAAGATCAGCAACTCACCAATGATTAGACAGTTTTAGATGATTATAATGAAAACTGGAGCTGTACTATCTAAAAATAACCCCCCCCCCCCCAACAAATACATTATTTTGATTATCAAAGGGAGAAAAAAGGGCCTGTGATCAAATCGCCCCAAAAGATTCCTAAAAATGTGTGACATTTGTTTAACTCCCAGCTAACTTGGAGAATACAATAAAAAACAGACAAGCATAGTATCTTCTAACGGATGTGAATGTAAAGGTTTAGCAAGTGTATACCCTAGGTGATGACATATTTAGTCTGTCTAGCTTTAATGGAAATTGTCAATTCATCCAGTGTTGTTTCTTTGTATGCGACCATTTCCCATCACCTGCATCTTCTTACTGGTTCTCTTGCCTGTAGGTAGGTAGGAGTCACATTTACCATTTACACTTTGGTCACAATTTATATTATAAAGCAAGTAGAGATTCTAGGTCAGGGGTAGGCAACCCCTGGCACTGGTGCCGCAAGCATCACTCGAAGCCTCTTTTGCCGGCACTCGACTCCCTCCCCATCAGCAGAGCATTGCAGGGAAGAGTCAGTGAGACGCTAATGCATTCCAATTTCCAGAGTTCCCCACGCCGCACCTGCACTGAGGCACTATACCCCCACACATTGGAAAAAGATGGGAAACTTTGCTGTAGCTGCGATCATCAGCTTTTGTGATGGGGAAGAGATTGGGTGTGGTTCTGCTAGGGGGCCAGTCCCTGTTTTCAGGAGAAGGAAGACTGTCTTGGCCACTGCTAAAGCCAATCACAGTCCTGCTAGCTCCATCCACCATCTGGAGGAAGATGATTCGCTTGATTGCCACTACCAATCTCAGAAAGAAGGGATTTCACTGTGATTGAGAAAACCACAATCAGGTGACAGTTTGTGGAATTACTGTTGAGCTTCTGGGAACTTTGAAATTATTCCTGAACCTTTGCGTCACTACTGAACCCCAAAACACTCTGTTTCCCTTTAAGCCAGTATTCAGCGCAATGAAAATTGCACCAAACCACTTTTTCTCAGCTGTGGGGGCCCAACTTATGATCTTGCATACATGCCTACTGCTTTTAGAAAATGCCCCTGACCTGAGCTCATCATTGCGCACCCTTTCCAGATGCTTGTATGTGACATCACATACAAGCATGTGGGCTGGATGCGAGAGGTAGATCAGCAGGATGAGTGTGCCAGGACAGGCAGATGTGTCTCATCTCTGCTTCCTTTCACCACTCTGCGTATTACGCATATCATATATGAGAAGAGGGTACAGCGATGGGGAAAATGAGCAGGAGGGGCTTAGAGGTGGAACAGAAGAGCAGGAGGGTACAGCAGTGGGGTAGATGTGCAGGGAGGTACAGTGGTGGGACAGAAGAGCAGGGTGGTACAGTGGTGGGGCAGATGTACAGGGGGTCACAGTGGTGGGACAGAAGAGCAGGGTGGTACAGTGGTGGGGCAGATGAGCAGGGTGGTACAGTGGTGGGGCAGATGTACAGGGGGTTACAGTGGTGGGGCAGATGTGCAGGGTAGTACAGTGGTGGGGCAGATGTGCAGGGTAGTACAGTGGTGGGGCAGATGTGCAGGGTAGTACAGTGGTGGGGCAGATGTGCAGGGTAGTACAGTGGTGGGGCAGATGTGCAGGGTAGTACAGTGGTGGGGCAGATGTGCAGAGGGTTACAATGGTGGGGCAGATGAGAAAGGGTGGTACAGTGGTGGGGCAGATGAGCAGGCGGCTTACAGTGGTGGGGCAGATGAGCAGGGTAGTACAGTGGTGGGGCAGATGTGCAGGGTAGTACAGTGGTGGGGCAGATGAGCAGGGTAGTACAGTGGTGGGGCAGATGTGCAGGGTAGTACAGTGGTGGGGCAGATGTGCAGGGTAGTACAGTGGTGGGGCAGATGTGCAGGGTAGTACAGTGGTGGGGCAGATGTGCAGGGGGTTACAGTGGTGGGTCAGATGTGCAGGGGGGTTACAGTGGTGGGGCAGATGAGCAGGGGGTACAGTGGTGGGTCAGATGTGCAGGGGGGTTACAGTGGTGGGGCAGATGAGCAGGCGGCTTACAGTGGTGGGGCAGATGTGCAGGGTAGTACAGTGGTGGGGCAGATGTGCAGGGTAGTACAGTGGTGGGGCAGATGTGCAGGGTAGTACAGTGGTGGGGCAGATGTGCAGGGTAGTACAGTGTTGGGGCAGATGTGCAGGGGGTTACAGTGGTGGGTCAGATGTGCAGGGGGGTTACAGTGGTGGGGCAGATGAGCAGGGGGTACAGTGGTGGGGCAGATGAGCAGGGGGGCACAGTGGTGAAACAGATTTGCAGGGGGGACAGTGATCCCAGGCATGAGAGTGCAGGATGTTAATTTCTCACTACTAAAGTAGTTTACAGCATTTACATTATAAAAAAACCTTTTCATGATTGAGAGTGTGAAGTTGACATTTTTTTGTTATAAAATCGGCACGTTCAATTTCTTTGAAAACATTTTTCAGCACACTGTGCTCCAAAGGTTGCCTACTCCTGATCTAGGATTTGCACAAAAAAAAAAAAATTTACATATGCAAAAACCTGTGATCCAGATCAGAAGCCTGGTATGCGAATTTTCTCACATTTAATTGACTTTTGATCTGGGAAGCAGGCAACACCCCAGGTGCTTGTATACCAGTGTTATCTTTGACGTCAAATTTCGATTTAGGTTTAGTCATAGTCTTTTGACTAAAATTACATTTTATTTTTAGTCGTATTTTAGTCATCTGAATAGTTTGTCGTATTTTAGTTGACTAAAATAGTTGACTAAATTGTAATGCGTTATTTAAGCATTTCTCTAGAATCCCATGATTAAGATACAGGCGTATCGAAACATGTCGGGGGCGTGGCCGTATGCAGGATAACACCACGTACGTGTGACAGAAGGAAGTTAGCTGCACGGATTATCGAGTGGGGGAGACGGCGATATCTATTCAAGAAGCAGGCGGGGAGAGGGTGAGAGATACTTCCTACACGCTGGCTCATAGAGGGTCCGCCGTGACCGCATACCCCCTGGGAGATTGATCTTAGCAGCCGGTTGATATTACACTTGACAGATTGCTGTGGAGTTTGCTGTGGTTTTATTTTTTACACAATGTGAGTGAAACTGTTGAAGTGGTATTTGCAGTGTGATTCATTAAAAGAGTTTTACAGTATTACACTATTGGAAGTTTTTCTTGTCTTCACATGGAACGCTCTTCCGGATGGATAAGATTTAACCCTTGCCAATAGAAGCAGACATCTATGCCTTTTAGCCTCACACGCAAGTGGAGGCATGAGGAGCTGGTGAGTGGCTGTCCATAGGGAGAGTGGTCACTGAACACAGAGGTGTGGTGGAAGATTGCACTAGAAGAAACTACACTCCTATAATTAAGGAATTTGCGGATGCACCAGCTTTATTGCTTTTAGCACTGATGTGGACACTTGTTGGCACACTTGTGTGATATTTAAGGGACTTTATTTACACAGTCACTTTTATAGAAGTGTGCGGGGATGCTCACGGATTGCCATCTGATGGGCTTATATATATAAGTTATCACGTTACAACAGCATCTGAGTGATATTGACACCTAGTCACATTTATTTTCAATTTTGTGGTTTATTTTTGTGGTGTTTTGATACATTGTTTAGACATTTTTTGGTGTGGATCTATCAATAGTATGTTTTCATCATAGTACTATTGCACACATCTATATATTAATTTTTTTTGTGTTATATATTATTTTTTTGCACTATATACAGATAGGCACCGATCATAAGGTGTGTGTTAGGTTTAATCTTTCACCTTGGAGGTGTTATAGATTTATTGATCAATAGCGCCACGATTTAATTTGTCACGTGTGGTCTTTGCACTGATCACATGCACTTATTTAAATCTAATTTACACTATTTCTCTAGAATTGCCAAAATCTTTATATGCTCCTTGAGTAAGAATCGAATATGTTATTATTTATGGTATCAAGGTTTGAACATCTTTTTAAATTAAAACCAAGTCTCATAGACAAAAATATAGTTTTTTGACAAACAGAAATGCAACTTTAAAATATATTTAAAAAAAAACCAAAACTGTAACTTTTACTATTGGCTGTAATGCCATTGCACATACACTATATTGTCAAAAGTATTGGGATGCCTACCATTTACATGAACTTGGGATACATAATGGCATCCTACTCTTAGTCCATAGGGTTCAATATTGAGTTGGCCCACCCTTTGCAGCTATAACAGCTTCAACTCTTCTGGGAAGGCTGTCCACAAAGTTTAGAAGTGTGTCTATGGGAATGTTTGACCATTTGAAGCGCATTTGTGAGGTCAGGCATTAATGTTGGATGAGAAGGCCCGGCTCAAAGTTTCCACTCTAATTCATCCCAAAGGTGTTCTATCGGGTTGAGGTCAGGACTCTGTGCAGTCCAGTGAAGTTCCTTCACCCCAAACTTGCTGATCCATGTATTAATGGACCTTGCTTTGTGCACTGGTCCAAATCATTTGCTGGAGGGGGGGATTATGGCGCGGGGCTGTTTTTCAGGGGTTGGGCTTGGCCCCTTAGTTCCAGTGAAGGAAACTCTTAAAGCGTCAGCATACCAAGACATTTTGAACAATTTCATGCTCCCAACTTTGTGGGAACAGTTTGGGGATGGCCCTTTCCTGTCCCAACACGACTGCGCACCAGTGCACAAAGCAAGGTCCATAAATGAGTGGTTTTGGAGTGGATGAACTTAACTGGCCTGCACAGAGTCCTGACTTTAACCCGATAGACCCATAGAACACCTTTGGGATGAATTTGAGCAGAGAATGCGAGCCAGGCCTTCTGGTCCAACATCAGTGCCGGACCTCACAAATGCACTTCTGAAAGAATGGTCAAACATTCGCATAGACACACTCCTAAACCTTGTGGAAAGCCTTCTCAGAAGAGTTGAAGTTTTTATAGCTGCAAAGGGTGGGCCAACTCAATATTGAACCCTACAGACTAAGACTGGGATGCCATTAAAGCTCATGTGCGTGTAAAGGCAGGTGTCCCAATACTTGGGAGAGATGAAGGGTGTTATTTACTAAAGCTGGAGAGTGCAAAATCTGGTGCAACTCTGAATAGGCTTTATTGCCAAAGCTTAATTGAATAAGTTGAGGTTAGAAGCTGATTGGCTACCATGCACAGCTGCACCAGATTCTGAGTGCTCCAGTTTTAGTAAATCAACCCCATAGTGTATTACCTGAATATATTACCAACATTAAATATTAGGGAAAAAAAAGAAAAGCTTTTAGAAAAAAAAAAAAATCTTACAGCAGCTTAGTAGATGCCCCCTATTTATTCTTAATAATATTGTTAATTTCATCAACGAAAATATTTTCGGCGATAAAGTTAACACTGTTGCGTACATTTTCTGCCGTTCAGTGTGTGCTTTTTAATGGAAATTTGTAACCAGAGTTTACATGGTCACTTTGTAGCTTGTTTCATTTAACCCGCCTGCATGCTCCTGTTGGCCATAGAGTCATTCTTCATATCCTCAAACCAATATAAAGGTTCCAGTGATTAAAAAGCAAATGTGCATATTGAAGTCTTGATTTCCATTATAGAAGGATCACAGCAGATGATCATCAAGCCGGTACAATGCATGTTCCCTTATAGATAGAGTATATCTTGGATGAAAGAATGACAATTCAAAGGGGTGATTGCTCTGCATATAATGTTTAGAGCTCGTTCTGTGTTGGTACTGTACAATTAGGCTAGGAATTATTTCTGGGCAGTTTGTGTTAATATTTTTAAGCTGCTGACAGTAAGAAATACACTGGTTTAGTGAATAAAAAAGTGTTTTGCTGTTTTCAGTGTTCAATAGATATCTACATGCACTCTGTTTCTCTGCTCTTTGTCTAGGGAACTCTGTGTGATTCAAGTGTACTACTAGAATTCCCTTTTTTTTTTTCCTGTAATGTTAACAGTATCAATCCTTATACTGTATATGATAGATAAAAATAAAAAAAGGCATACCAAAATAAAAGGCTTATGCTCATTATTTCCAATTTTCCCATACATGCAAATGCGTAACTTTGGACTTTTACAGTATGCAGTCTGAATAGCTCTAAAACATATTTATTTTATACTGAAAAGACAATGAAAACATTTTTCCTGCCTAAGTAAATTAAAATAATCTTTCTCAGATGCTAGACTACAATTGTAAAGTTTTTTGTTTTTTTTTAGTTTAATAATTATATTAGCATTAAGTCTGAGCAAGCAGCTAAAATACACAGATTAAATACAAAGTTGTATGCAAATTCTCAGAACAATCTTAGAACATTTGTTTGTTGTTTAAAAAAAATGTAATTTGCTTTCATCATTTGATTTTGAAATAAGTGGACTTAACTGAACGAAATACACATACATAGTTATTAATCTGAGAAACATTTTCCATTCTGCTCCTTCGAATTTTCCTGTCACTGCAGTTGAAAACGAACATCGATTTGACCCACTAATGATTAGAAAAACTAACAAACCTTTGCTGCAATGTAAAGTATTGAGTGTACAGCTTGTATAACAGTGTAAATTTGCTGTCCCTTCAAAATAACTTAACACACCGCCATTAATGTCTAAACCGTTGGCAGCAAAAGTGCGTACACCCCTAAGTTAAAATTTCCAAATTGGGCCCAACTAGCCATTTCTCCCCCCCCCCCCCGGTGTCATGTGACTCGTTAGTGTTACAAGGTCTCAGGTGTGAATGGGAAGCAGGTGTGTTTAATATTTGTGTTATCGCTCTCACTCTCTCATACTGGTCACTGGAAGTTCAACATGGCACCTTATGGCAAAGAACTCTGACGATCTGAAAAAAAGAATTGTTGCTCTACATAAAGATGGCCTAGGCTATAAGAAGATTGCCAACACCCTGAAACCGAGCTGCAGCACTGTGGCCAAGACCATACAGCGGTTTACCAGGACAGGTTCCACTCATAACAGGCCTCGCCACAGTCAACCAAAGAAGTTAAGTGCACGTGCTCAGTGTCCAGAGGTTGTCTTTGGGAAATAGACGTATGAGTGCTGTCAGCATTGCTGCAGAGGTTGAAGGGGTGGGGGGGCAGCCTGTCAGTGTTCAGACCATACGCCGCAAACTGCATCAAATTGGTCTGCAGGGCTGTCGTCCCAGAAGGAAGCCTCTTCTAAAGATGATGCACAAGAAAGCCCGGAAACAGTTTGCTTAGGACTCCAAGGTTCGAAATAGTTTGCTTAAGACTTAAGGTTCCAGGTATTACTGGAACCATGTCCTGTGGTCTGATGAAACCAAGATAAACTTAATTGGTTTAGATGGTGTCAAGCGTGTGTGGCAACCAGGTGAGGAGTACAAAGACAAGTGTGTCTTGCCTACAGTCAAGCATGGTGGTGGGAGTGTCATGGCCTGGGGCTGCATGGGTGCTGCCAGCACTGGGGAGCTACAGTTCATTGAGGGAGCCATGAATGCCAACATGTACTGTGACATACTGAAGCAGAGCATGATCCCCTCCCTTCAGGGGACTGGGCCGCAGGCCAGAATTACAACATAACCACCCCAAACACACCTCCAAGACGACCACTGCCTTGCTAAAGAAGCTGAGGGTAAAGGTGATGGACTGGCCAAGCATGTCTCCAGACCTAAACCCTATTGAGCATCTGTGGGGTATCCCCAAATGGAAGGTGGAGGAGCACAAGGTCTCTAACATCCACCAGCTTCGTGATGTCATCATGGAGGAGTGGAAGAGGACTCCAGTGGCAACCTGTGAAGCTCTGGTGAACTCCATGCCCAAAAGGGTTAAGGCAGTGCTGGAAAATAATAGTGGCCACACAAAATATTGACACTTTGGGCCCAATTTGGACATGTTCACTTAGGGGTGTACTCACTTTTGTTGCCAGCAGTTTAGACATTAATGGCTGTGTGTTGAGTTATTTTGAGGGGACAGCAAATTGACACTGTTATACAAGCTGTACACTCACTATTTTACATTGTAGCAAAGTGTCAATTCTTCAGTGTTGTCACATGAAAAGATTTAATAAAATATTTACAAAAATGTGAGGTGTACTCACTTTTGTGAGATACTGTAGATTTGTGTTTGTCCTAAACACATTTGAAGACACTTATTGTTGACTGACTCACTACCAGTCAAGAGAAAATGAAAGCATAAGTTCTGCTTAAAAAAAAAAAAATAAGTGCACATATTTTTGCAGAAAAAAATTTGCATCTTAATATATTTTCTTGCAGGGAGGCGTTCTTGCCTTGAAGGCATTGTGTCCGTGATCATCAGTCAGGCTTCTGCATGCAGATAAGCCCTGCAGCTTTCTGCGCGTACCTCCATACAGGCTGTCAGTTTGAAAGCTGCAGGGCTTGTTAATGAACTACAAGGACACTCATCAGAACTACAAGCTGTCTACCACAGTGGCAGATGGTACTTGTAGTTCATTCATTCGCTGGAAACTATGAATGAATGACACGGGCATGTTGGTGGAGCTCCGCATGACCGCATTGTTTTTTAATTGTAACAGTGAGTGTGGAGAGATGATCCCCCACCCGGTGTCGCACTAAAGGGGAAATCAGGGGGAGGCAGCAGTAGCTGGAGCATGTTACATGTTCCAAAAGATGAACTTATCCTTTAACATAACGCATACTTTTTGGGAGATGTGAACATAACATTAGACACTAGAAAGTGTGAAGGGAAACTTCAAATAAATAATTGAATATATTTATAGATTATTGGCAATTTTGTGGCAGGAATTAAATAATGGGCTTTAGTTGCCCAGCTTCTTTTTTTACTATTGTCAAAATATTAAGTGTTGGCTGTACACCATAGTATGTAAAAGTTCCCCAACTTTAAGATGTCTATAAGGCCCCTTTCACACAGGCGCTTCGATCAGGTCCGCCTGTCAGTTTTTCATGCAGACCTGATCGGAGCCTCCATTCACTCCTATGGAGCAGCAGATGTCAGCGGTGACATGTCCGCTGACAACCGCTGCTATCTGATCCAATCCTGTCCGCCAAATCCAGATGGATGGTGATCCTATTTTCCATCTGTCTGAAGGATCGGATTGGATATGATCAGGTGACAAGGGCATGCAGTCTGTTGTCATCCGATATCCCCATAGAGGAGAGCGGGACTCTGTCAGTCTCTGCTCAGCACAGTGAGCAGACTGTCAGCGGAACGATCCCCCACTCAGTAAGCGCATGACACAAAATGGAGGCGCCCGTGTGAAAGGTCCCTATGGCTTGATGTTGTAGGAGTGAGATTCTGGGTTGGTGCGTACATTACCCAGAAATATCACACTAGAGAGATAGGAAAAGAAGGAAAGAGAATAGAGGAAATTAGTAGAACAGGGTAATCCCAAGTGTTTTCTTCAGAATAATGGTTGTTTGAAGTTGATTTCTTTTAAAGGGTTAGTGCCGCATGACCAAAATATGTATTGGCTAAGTCTATACTACTAGCATCATTGCTATTTAGATATTGAAAACCGAAGAGTTTGATCAATTTGTCTATAATTGATCAGTAAATCGGTGAATAGGTGCAGCAACAGGCAGCATTATTGCATTAGCATCCTTGAAGTTACAAAGTGTATTTCCCCTCTCACAGCTTTGGTTCTCCCCTGAGTAATATCTCACAAAGACACTGGGCCTTTGCCGTAGCTGGACAAGACTTCTTACAAAGCGTTTAACTCTTTGAGCTGTGTATAGCTTTGTTTAATAGTTGTTCTGTTGCCTCTGTGGAAGAGTGTGTGCACAGAGCTGTGTGGCTCTGGTGCCTCCTGGGTACAGAAGAAATGCAGTCAGATGAAACACTCGCTACATACTTTTTAAATATTCATGTATCACTATTTTTACATTAAATTGACATGTTGTGTTTTTTGTTATGAACTGGTTCACCCTGCAGGTTTTGCAAACATGTGCATATGCATTTTTGTTTAAAGCGCACCTACCAGCTAGTTTAAACTTTTAAAGCTAACAGTTCTGCTAGCTGTAAAAAAAAAAAAAAAAAAAATACGAGTTGGCCAGTGTTGGCTTTACTAGCCAGAAAACCCTTAGTTTGTACTTATGTAGCCAATAAGTGGGTTACTAATTGGATAGAGGGGTGGAGGGTGTTAGCACTGAACACAGGAATGTTAGGGCAATAGCAGGCCCCTTGCATTCTTTCCCACAGGGCATTTATTTGTAAAAGTCTAAAATAAATGTAACTGCGTGTTTTGTTGGCATGTATTAAAAGCTTTCTGCTGCGAAAAGCAAACATGCCCTGTATTTACAGATGGAAGCTGTTTATTACGTTACAGTCATCAGCTCTTTAAAGTACGCCACCTCTGATAAAGTTTCTAAAATGGCCGCAGAAATAAAATGCAGGCACCTAGTGAACCCTGCATATGAGTTCAAAACTCTTCCCTAGCACCTCAGGAACCCTGTTGTGAACATTTCCCTGCAGTGTTAAAAACTAGCCTGATTCTTATGGGTTCTCAACTTTGATGAGCTGACTTACTGGCCAATAAGAAAGTGTGCAAAGCGGGAGGAGGCAGGGTAAGTCCTCAGAACTGTAGGGTGAATATTCAGATTTGCCTAAAACTGTGGCCATAGATTCTGGTTCTACTGGAGAAGCTGTTTTGAGGCTTGCATTTTATTGCTGAAGCCATTTTAGAATGTTTTCAGGTGTGATCACTTTCACTTTGGTTAAAGACTTAAGCCCCGTACACACGATCGGACTTTCCAACGGGAAATGTTTGATGTCGGGCTGTTGGCGGAAAATCCGACCGTGTGTATGCTCCATCAGACAGTTGTCAGATTTTCCGCCAACAAATGTTGGCTAGCATGTCTTCAAATTTTCCGCCAACAAATGTGTGTTGTCGGATTTTCCTACCGTGTGTACACAAATCCGTCGGACAAAAGTCCAAAGTACAAACACGCATGCTCGGAAGCAAGGACGAGCCAGAAGCGGTCGGTCTTGTAAACTAGCGTTGGTAATGGAGAATTAACATTCGTGACGTGGCAAATTATGAAATCTCGAAATGCAGCGCACAATTCTCTTCTTCTTTAATGGGATAATAATGAAGCTGCTTTGCTGATGATACTGATGGAGTTATTGCAAACACATTTTCAAAGGCTTTTTTTTTCTAGTGATATCAAGAATAATATTATTATGCTTTTTTTTTTTTTTTTTTAATTATTTGGGCAAGTTACCACAACACCATTATCCCATAGTTTTTAAGATCAAAGATACAACTATGTTGGTGTCCCTTGTTAATTTTACATTGTATTTTTTAAAATGTAACTGCCTACTCCCCAAATGTCATTTGAAGTAAAACACATAGCCAAGTAGTATTCTCCACAATTTTTTTATTGTGCATTAAAAAAAGAAAACAAATAAAATTAGACTTGCTATCTGCCAATAGAACTTAACCAAATAGTGCATTCTATGCATCCAAAAATATAGAAAATATTCCAAATCAAATCATTATTCAACCAAAAAATAATGTCAAATCAATAACTCCAAGGCCAATAATAAATAACCCGTTATCTCCTCCGAATCCGCAACATGTATGGTTGACGAACGGCCGCTCAGAAACTAACTGAAAAGCACGAAATGAAAAACGCAAACTGAAAAGTGCTGAATGAAAAGCTCGAAGAAAAAAAAGCGCGAATCAACACTCACCAAATTTCTACTAACACGAAATTAGCAGAAGGAGCCCAAAGCGTGGCGCTAAAGAGCTGAAAAACCACGTAGTACGTCTAGTACCTCACTACGTTCGTAATTGTTGGCAAATAATTGTGTGCAAGACAAGTTTGAGACAACGGCCTTTGGACAAAATTCCACGGTTTTGTTGCTGGAAAGTCCGATCGTGTGTACGAGGCATTAGCCTTTATCAGAGGCCAGCCTAGTTGAGAAAACTGGTAGTTAATGCAGGTGCTGCCATAGATCACTATTGGGGTTTATTTACTAAGGGCAAAAAGACTGATTTTCATCATTCAATCACGTGCAAGCAAACATGCTGATTTTCTTTTAATTTTCCTTGCACCTGATTGGGTTTTCTTTTCAAAGTGAAGCCTCACCACATTCACTAAGCACTGGGGAAAATTAGTGCAACTGCATTTGCAAAGTGCACAGTCTACTTGCCTTTAGAAAGCCAACGCCATTGAGTTCTAAGGATAACGGTCTCAGTATTGCAGAAATCTGACGTCAACAAATTTTGTTCTGTGCAGGGTAATGAACGGACAAGCCCTGTCTGGATAACTGCCCCTTCATAGATGATTTTTAGTATCTCCGTAACATTACTGAATCGCTAGTAATTCATCTCTAAGAGTTGCAATCAATAAAACTTTGATCAAACGGATAGCGCAAACGGCCTCCTTGTAGCAAGTTGTATGTAGGAGAGATCAATTACCCTCAACTGGAACCTTTTGTGATCATAGTTAGTCTGGTTGAAAAAAGACACAAGTCCATCCAGTTTAACCAAAAGAAAGGGAAAAAAATCATTGCTGTTATCATTTCTACTAAGTGCTATTTGCGTAGCTCATTCTGTAGGGAGCCATTCCTTTTTTTAGACCTGGTTCACATGTTGGGTTATAACAGCTGTCCATGGACAGTTCATTTTCATTTCATCAGTCAGGAGCAATCAGCGCTGTGCCATTGTATTCTGATAGTGGGAAGACTCTGCTGTCAGACTACACTGATCAGCGGCTGCAGCTGATTGGCTTAACCAGAGGGAAGCCACGGGCTGCTGAAAGACTTGCCAACCATTCAGGGAAGGGACTTGGAGGACAGGAGCAAATTGTTCTAGTGTTCATTTTCATGGAACCAGTTCATTCTGTTATTTAGAGCACTTCATTATAGTATTATAAACTGTAGAAAAGACAACAGAAGTTTACTGTTTGTGCCAGGGCTCCTGTATACTTCCTTTTCTATACTGGCACTCATTGCCCTATGAAATCACAATCTGCATTGCACAGGATACACATGCCATATTAAAAGATGTCCATATTAGTAATAAAGCTGTTACATAAAATATCCTTTGCAATTATTTTTGTCTGATGTTTAACATGTTTTTATGAAATTAATCATGATTATTAACGTTTTCATATTATATTTCCAGGGTATTGTTGTGACTCCTCTGCTGCTACTTCTGTTTGTGAGTATCCTTCTTCCTTTTACCTTCTTCACTAATTAAAATATACAGTGTATATATAAAGAGCGAGATATCAAAGCAATGTATCATGAATTGTAGAATTTACAGAGGCCTGAAAACAGACCTTTTCTACATTACTGGTGTCAAGCTTTGGTTCTTGTATTTGAAGTCTTCATGATATGTGGAACTTCCACAGATGGAAAAAACAGACACCAAAAGTGTGTGCACTACATGCAATTTCAGGCTAAGTATATGTAATTATTTTGTGAGACAAACCTTGGGTTTTTATAGTTTATTAATATTGCAGTTTTAATGGGTTGTTGAGCCATTTGGTTTCCCATTTTCTCTCATCCATCAAGTTTCTAAGATGCTCCATTTTAACTGTAAATAATTGTAAGTAGATTATTTCAGGGAAAAGTCCTTATTGCATTTACAAATTGTTCTTGTATTTTTATTTGTATAAAACCAGTGGTGTACATTTCTAGTTCTGTTTTAAAATACAGGAAAGAATGCGGACAACAAAAGTGAGCCTCATAGATTATTAAAGAATTCCTGAAACTTTTCCTTGTCAGATCAGAATAATGCCAACAGCAGGTTATGCTTTAAATTATAAAAGACGTTTCTTTAAAACCAAGCTTCTGCCTTTTGTGGAAGGCTGTAGATATTGTGTTTACATCCTATTTGCTGTGTCTGTGATTAGTTTTCTCTGACAGTCACATCAACTAATACAGGTTTGCTACGTGCCAGCAAAGTCATTAGACAAGAAGTGAAAACTCATTTGGCCAAATGTTGTACTTAAAGTGTTTGTACTCATATAACCACATTTTTTTTTTTATTTACGTTTTGAATAAGGTACAAAGGGTTAAAACTCCCTCCATCAATGTGCCATTTGGGACTTTTCCCTTTGCTTCCTGTCCCAGAAACGCAACAGGAAGTAAGAGGAAATTTCCTATAGTTAGGGGAAATTCCTGTCATACACAGTTGTCACTAGGACAGGAGTCTTTGAACTATTTTCCTTTACTTCTGGGTACTATTCTAATCATTTTGGAATAGCCTCTATTTTCTTTCCCAGTTGGGAACAGGTACAGTTGAATGTCCCCAGTGGGGACAGGTACAGCAGTAAAAACTCGACAGATGGTGTAATCTTCCCCCACTTTATCCAAAAACTAAAAAAAGGTTTTGCTTAGATATACACTTCAAAGTTTTTGCTGCCACCAATGTATAAAGTACATCAGCAGCAGAAGGTTTTACACACAATAAGTGTAAATCTGACAAGCCAGCCTATGCGCACCCCCACCATGTGTCCTGAGCTCCATGCTCCTATCTGCGTACCCAGAACCTGCATAACAAGGACCGCCAAGTAGAGGGGAGGGAGACCAATGAACGTCTGCTGATCCCACCTACCTATTGAGAGCCCAGAAGTGATGTGTATCACCTCACTTCAGGGTTCAACTGTCACAGGATAGGAATATGGTAACCGGCTAATGTGGCGGGAAGATGCAGACTCCTGGGCTGTCAACCTTACCCAGAATACGCACATATGCATGTTAGGTGTCCCAACACCTTAAATTATGTTTTTTATATGTCACTGTAAGAACTTGCAAGCTTGAACTGCCATATTTGTTAGATTTAAATAAAACTAGATGGGGAAATCCCAAACAGCCAAGCTGGCATTTGTATCTTGTGATCATTTTTATTGTTTTCTTTTATCATTGTTGTAATATTTATTGTATGTATTATAACGCAGAGCATCCAAACATTTATTCAACTAAATTTTGTAAACCATATTATGACTTTAAGCTAGTTATTATGCTAATTATTAAAGTAAATTTGTTTTGTACCTTTTTCTTTAATATTATTGTGCTAGAGTGAAATTAGGCCTAATTGACCTTTGTTGTAATGCAACAAGAATTCAGCTGCACACAACCAAGCCTCTTGAGGATGAATAATTGTAAGATGTCTCATTTTGCTTGATTAAGCCATATAATGTTCTCCTCATGGTTTAACAGCTTTGATACCATATGTATTATTTATACTAAGATGCATGTTTCGACGCAAGTTAAGCTAAAAGTGTGAAACAGAAGTACACATCATGGTGACAGGATGAAAGCTGTTTTTACATTTGTTATGTGCAACATATCTACATTCTTGTAGTACTTTTTGAATATACCCAATGTGCCTCAAATTCACAGAACTACGATAAACAAAAGATGTTTACAGCAGCGATTTCAGTATTTGATTCCTAATATCATCATTGGTCTGGAGATATATCAAGACTTTGAGTAGAAGCCAGTGGTCAATTATACATCAGGTGGAAATGAGCTCAGAATGTAAAGATTTGCTATGTTAAAGGGAAAATTTTGAAATATTTATCTTGCCTAAGCAGTACCCTGAAACTTTTTACCTTTTTGTCTGGAATTCCTCCTGAAAATAGCAGTGCACTCCCTGGTATATGAGGATGCCTAGGCACTCCCGTATCTGCATTCTCACAGTTGTATATCTGCAGTATGAAATTAAGGCACTGCTGCCTTTGACTGATGGAGATGCCATTACTGTGCTGCCGTTTGTTGTTTTTACTGGAAGCTCTGACTTGAGGAAGCAAATTCCCTGACTACCAAGATGGCTGCCTCCACATATGGTGACTGTGCAGAACAAGGCATGGTAAATCAGTAATGAGGAAAGATTAACTGCAAGGAGACCACAGGCAATACTGGTGATTGGTCCTTTGCCTTCCTCCTGCCTTTTTTGGGCACAGCTTCCAGAGTTCTGCTCCTTTTTAAAGTATATATTTGGGCAAATTAAGCAAATATTAATTACATCTCTACAATATGTATACATTCCCCTTTTTTTATCTCTTTAAAAACAAATGCTGCAAATATAGAAAAATACCTGTTGGCCCTGCCAAGAACATACACTTTGGCCTCCACCATTAGTGATAGGTCCCTACCCACCATATGCTAGTGGATTTGGTTAGTATTTGTAAATAGTACAGGGAGGAACACTTGATATTCCTATACTATTCCCCAGCATCCATACCAGCGGGAGGTAGTTTGTGATTTGTGGCAAGGCAAGAATGTTATGTCAACTACCACTGTTCAGCCCCACCTAAAACAAGATTCTATTCTAGCCTCATAGTAGGATAGTCCTTAGTTAATGTTAACATTTTAAGTGGTCTTGTAGAGAGGACTTTAGGACAGTATTTTGTGTAATTTTAGTTCTACTAAAAGGAAATTATATTATTAGAAATTATATCCTGGCCTGGAATTACCTCCTGCTGGAATTTGCATTTGTTATATAGTAGCGAGGCAGGGGGATCACTGAGGAGCTTTTTTAGCAGATCTTCCCACCTCAGTCTCCAGGAGAGATATCAGAAGCTAATAGAATTTAAAGGAATGCTATAGTATTTATTTTATATATTGATGTAAAAAAAAAAGTTTTATCTAAATGAGGGCAGCCATATTTGCTTATTACATGCTCAAGTTCTCCTTCCTGCTATACAATGTTTGTGCTTTGCTGCTCCTTTGACATTGCATGTTGACTGCCTCACCGAAAACGATGTACTTTTATATGGTTAAAGCGGCTATAAACCACTGGAAAATAAAGAAAAAGCCTGCAGGATAACGGTATAATGTGTTAGCATGCATCGCATACTAGCACATTATAAAATACCTTAGAACAGTGGTTCTCAACTCCTGTCTTCAGGACCCACTAACAGGACAGATTTTAAGTATTACCTTGGGGAGATGCAGACTAGAATACTGCAATCACTGAGCAGCAAATGATATCACCTGTGATGTATTTCAATTATCTTGCAAACCTGGCCTGTTAGTGGGTCCTGAGTACAGGAGTTAAAAACCACTGCCTTAAAACAAAGCACTTCCAGCCACTCCCCCTGAGTGTCTCCACTATAACCCTAACCCACTCCGTAAGTCCTTTGTTTTTTGTTGGTATCGTGGACCTCTTCCCCCTCATGGAGAAATCACTCTCAGCTTTACTAGTTTTTTTATTTTACTTCAGATTCTTCAGTCAACTCTTCTATGTACTCTCAACTGTCTTCTGATACAACAACAGAACAGTGCATCTGGATCAGATCAACCTTTGTAAAACTTCTGGACACAAACCTTGACCCAACGCTGTGGGGCCACCATACAATGCTGCTTAGGACACTGATTCCTTGGCGATCACCATGGCACTTCGTGCAATGAATATAGTTAGCTGCAGTGTGGTATACAAGTCCAGGGCCATGGTCCATCTCTTTGAGACACAGACCCTGAAGACCTCTCCAGGAGTGTGCACACTGGCGGGCAAAGACTGGAGCCTATATAGGGTCCAGGGACATGGACAGGTAAAACTGGGTCACCCTGTATCTCTGATCATTACTGTAAAAAACTGGGATAATTCACTTTTTCTGTGTAACATTTTCAAACTTGGTGCTCAAATTCAACCACTCTCTTACTCTCAGGTGGATGACCAAGTGTTACATCACACCACAGGTGGCACACTTTGCTACTCGATAGTCTGCACTCGGGTTGATGCATACTCCTCCTCAGACACGCTTGCAGTACCTCACAGGGGATTATCCTAACCCGTAGCAACAACAGAAGCAACCTGAAAGGGAGACACAGCAAAAGTTTAGGCAAGCATTTTCTCTGCTGAAGCCTAGTACAATACTAAGTCTCAGCGACAAGGTTTTCCCTGGACCAGAGCAGGACTCTATTTTAACACAGGTCTCAGCATTAAATTCCAGCTCTATCTTAGGCACGTAACAAGCAGCCTACCTGACTAAGGCAGGATTTTCTGCAACTATGCCACCGTGCATTGGACACCTAATGGCTTTAATACAGCCATTGTCATCCAGAGCTCCTAAGTGCCAGGTTACTTTTCCAGTTCCACTGTCTCTACCTAAGTCAGATCCTGATACGCCCGATTCAGATGAGGCAGACACAGGAGAACATGAAGAAGACCCTGAGGCAGTGTTAAAGGAGGCTGTGCAAGATTTCTCACCCCCAGTCTCCAATGCATTTGATGTTACAGCTTTACTCAATACCAATGCTGATATGCTCACTTCTTTTGTGCGCAAAAAGCCCTGGCATTGTCACACTTGAATCTCACCATACCCCTTTTGGTACAAACAGACCGGCTAATTCTAAAAATACATTTCTTGTTCATGAATAAATATTATGGGCTATTTTAAGATGATTTGGGTCAATCCAGAAAATAATTTCACCCCTCCGAAAATCATTCTTGAGCTCTATCCAGAGGAAAAGGTGTTCACAAAAAAGTGGTCTGTTCTAGTAGTAGACCAATTGAAGATCTTCGTTTATTCAAAAATTCTGCAGATAATAGGTTTGAATTGCTCTTAAAGGCTCTTTGTACACTTGCAGGCCCAGCTCTGCAACCAGCTATGCCGCAATTTCTGTTTGTCAAACTAAAGCTAACTGGACTAGGGCAATCGACAACCAACATGATCCTGGACCGTACTTAACTGAGCAATTATCTTCTTTCCTGGTATTTTATGTTGATGCCCTTGAACTAGTAATGATACAAACCTCCAAAATGGTTCTGATTTCCGTTTACATACCCAGAATACTATAACTTAGAGGCTGGTCAGCTGAAGCTGCCTGTAAAATATGCCTCACTTGTATGCCTCATTCACTTGTCTTTTTGGTGAGGCACTCGACAAATGAATCAAGGATGTCACAGGAGGAAATGTTCTTCTCCCCAGTGAAATGTGACAAAATCCCCTTCCTCTACCTCCTGAAAGCGTAGAGCACCTCAGCTCTGTACCCAGGCTTCAGATTTTAAGACTAAGTTCAGCCCTTACTTTTGGCACAAGACTTAGCCCACCAAGGTTTACTTCAAGCACTCTTACTAGTTAAGGGAAGTCCTCACTCCTAAAAGGAGGGGAGAATGCCTGTGTGTTCATTTGGTAGTTTCAAAGGGGTACAAAATACAGTTCCAAACTCTCTTCTTTCAAATCAGCCACAATCTGCTCAAGGACAGTCTGGTTTGCAGAATACCCGGAACCATCTCTTGTCTCAGGGACCATCTGTGCCAGTATGCCTACAGAACAGATTTAAAAGATTCTATTCAATCATGTTCATGGTACCAAATCTCAAAGGGGAAATTTGTCCTGTGCTGGACCTAAAATCCCTAAACAAATAGCTTCAAATTCCAAAATTTGGCATAGAATCTGCAAGGCCAGTGTTTGCCTTTCTGAGACAAGCCAAATACTTGGCACCTGTAGACATCCCAGATGCCTACCTGCATATTTCCATTTAGCCACCTCATTAGAGTGTTCTACACTTTGCTGTAGGAGCTTCTCCTCTGTTCCCAGATTATTCACAAAGGCTTTCGTACCTCTTCTTGCCCTCCTAAGAACTTAGGGCAACCAGATCACAGGTTTTTCTGGACAACTTTCTTCAGAAGGTCTCCGCCTTTCCAGCTGTCTGAAACGTTCATAGGACCAGATGCTTCTAGGGGAGAAAAGATCACCGCTCCAGGTGGGTGTGTTGAGAATCACACTCTCCTCAAGTTGGAAGCAGCAGGTGCAGGCTAAGCATGTAGCAATTAGAAGAATCTGGACAGCCGCACTCTAATATAAACGACTTTATTATATAAAATAACAAAAGTTCAAACAACAGCAGGGTACAGGATGGACGCGTTTCACACTCTCAATAGTGCTTAGTCATAGCCAATCCATCCTGTACCCTGCTGTTTGAACTTTTTTTTTTTTTTTTAACTTTTTTTATTTTCTTGTCAAACACAAAACACTACATACGTACAGCAGCTCGGCCCACATCAGGCCTTCAGAATGGAATGGACCCACGCAGGGGTCATAAAATGTTGTATACAATATCCAGGAACATCAAGTTATCTACTACTATCATAGACATACCAATAGCAACAAGTTGTCATGGCTCCTGCTCCAAGGGAGGGCCAACACATGGCTGGCACACCCAGAATAGCTCTCACAACTCTGGTATTTCTAGTAGGACATTATGAAAGGTTGTTATATAACAGAGAGGCCCCTTAGTTTGTTACAGCAGTGGACGGCTCCGCTAACCATTTACTCCAGACTCTGTCATGCTTTTTTGGACACCCTCTGTGAGTGTAAGTGTCCCTATAAAGGGTGTTAACAAGTGATTTCCATGAACCTATAGAGGGAGGAGTCTTTCACTTCCAGCCTAGGACAATGGACTTCCTGGCATAGAACAGCAGGAGACCCAACAGTGTTCTCTCTGCCACTCTTGGCGCCAAGTCCTCCACCAGCTCCAGCAGACATATTTTTGGAGAAGGATCAATAGCGATACTTAGCAGCTCGTTCACCTCTGAAAGAATTTGTGACCAGAAACCTGTAATTACCGGGCAGGACCAGAAAATGTGGATATAGTCCGCGGGGGCATGATCACACCGCCAACACTCTGGAGAGAGAGAAGACCTCATCTTGTGCACCCAAGCGGGAGTAAGATATGCCCTATGGACAATCTTGTATTGAATGAGGCGATCTCTCAAGGAAACCAGTATTTTAAATGGGAAGTCCCACACATCCTCCCAGTCCTCAGAGTCCAACTCCGGAACATCCAGGCCCCATTGCTGACGGAGTCTGGACAGCTCAGGAGAAGAGACCCGAAGGAGGTGCGCATATAGCACTGAGGTGGGTTTTTTTGGTACAATCAAATCACAGAATCTGCTCCAGGTCGGATTGCACCATCTGCCTTTCACCTGGCGGGAACTGAGCCCTGAAAGCATGGGACAACTGTAGGTATATGAATTTGTACGAGAGTGGGGCGTTGTGATGAGACATTAAGGGTTCAAAGGAGAATAATGTTAGGTCTGATGTGATGTCTGAGAGAACCTTGATGTGATACCTGGTCCATATCACAGGGTCAGGGAGCTTAAGAAAATGCTGCAGGTTGGGATTGTTCCAGAGCGGAACATTCGGTGATACATCGGTCAGAGGATATTTTTCACAGATCAGACCTTCCCTCCATGCACTTAGGGTAGTACGCATGGAGGGGGTTAGGTCGTATGGAGCTTTGGGGCTCCGTAAAAGGATATTTGACAACACCTCTGCTGATCCCAATACCGCAGCCTCAGTGGCCCAAGCCGAGTTGGTTCTGTCTGGAACAAGCCACCAAAATGCAGTGACCAATTGAGCCGCTATAAAGTATTTGTGACAATCCGGGAATGCTAAACCCCCCCTGCGAACAAGGGCGCATTAGGGTAGATAGCTTAAAGCGGGGGGACGTGGACCCCAAAGAAAGGAGGAGAAGATTTTGTTAAGTTGGGAAAAAAATTATTTGGGGATCCATTGAGGGGAGTTACGAAACAAATATGTGAACTTGGGAAGGATTTTCATCTTGATGTGATTAACAAGGCCCAGTAAGGATAGGGGGAGGTTCTACCATGCTTTCAGCTTAGCTTTGACTGAATTGATTACTGGAAACAAATTCATTGGAATGAAATCATTCACGTTCCTTGAGATACACACCCCCAAGTAGGTAAACTTGTCCACCCACTGCAGCTGAACAGAAGTCAAAGCCCCTTTTTTAGCCTCAGCATCAATAGCCAGGAGCTGCGACTTACCCCAATTAACCTTAAGTCCCGTCATTACAGAGAAGTCTTCAAGGACTGATAGTGCCCCCTGCAGGGAGGGGCCAGCGTCATTCAGGAAGAGAAGGAGGTCGTCTGCATACAAGGCCACTCTCTTCTCCAGTCAGCCCAGCCGTAATCCTTTAATGTGTGGTGAGACACATAGTGCCTCCGCCACTGGTTCCATGACAATGGCAAAAAGTGCCGAAGAGAGAGGGCAGCCCTGTCTTGTACCCCTAGAAAGTGCAAAAATCGGAGATAGACGACCCCCCCAAACGAATGGCAGCTGTCGGCGAGCGATAGTCTGTAACCAACGAATGAATACCAGTGGAAACCCCATTCTACGCAGAATCTCCCACAGGAAAGGCCACTCAATTGAGTCAAATGCCTTCTCAATATCGAGAGAGGCAACCACTCTATGACCCTGATTGTCATGTCTTGCATTAGTAAACAACCTACGCAAATTGATGTCTGTAGACTTATGGGACATGAACCCGGTCTGATCCGAGTCAATGAGAGAGGGAAGTAATGGATTAAGTCTAGTGATGAGAAGTTTAGTTAGGATTTTGAGGTCAGTATTAAGAAGTGTTATAGGTCTATAAGAGGCACAAAGTTTGGGCTCTTTGCCCGGCTTAGGGATGAGGATAACGTGCGTGTGCCATGGAAGATGGGAGAGAGCACTGTTCCAGGCAATGTGTAACCAGGGCGGCCAGCCGGGGGGCTTGCGTGTTACCATGAGCTACATAGAAATCAGTCGGGAGACCATCTGGGCCAGGAGCTTTGCCTGTGGATAGGGAATTAATTACAACTTCAACCTCTTCTGCGGTAATCGGAGCAACTAGATGAGATCTTTCAGAATCGGAAAGCCAACCAAGGGCTATCGGATCCAGGAGAGATGCTAACCTCTCCGCTTCTAAACCCGAGGGTAGTGTAGTGGTATACAAGGATTGATAAAAGTCATGAAAGGCTTGTAAGATAGCCTCTGGGGAGGAGATGGCCTCCCCTGTTGGAGAAGAAGGCTCAGGGATCACCATATTAGGGGTGTCGTGATGAGACATCAGAAGCCAACCCCACTTCGCTCTCCAAAGCTACTGTGGCAGCAGCCTGTTGCAACCTGACCGCCTTAATGGCCGACATGTAATGGCCCCTTGTATATGCCTTAAAGGCGTCTCATACTATTTCAGGAGAGGATGACCCTTCATTGGAATCCCAGTAAATGCTCAGAGCTAGTGGTGTTTGATCAGCTATTTCAGGTTGGGAAATCCATTGAGCCCCCAGATGCCACATAGAGCCACTATGTGAGGCAGAAGTGCGCAGTTCAATCTCAAGGGGGGTGTCGACAGACAAGCCGCTGGGCAAATAGGTAGTCTTTAAAACATCTGTCAGCATAGAGGGGTTGGCAAATGCATAGTCAATTCTGGAGGCGGTTTTGTAGGAGGTGGAGAAACATGAAAAGGTTTTGGTGGATGGGAATTTCCACCTCCAGACTTCCGTGACTCCTGCAGATGTCGCCCAGTTTGACAACTCCCCATTGAAAGACTTAGCTGGTGAAGGTCTATCAAGATCTGGGGAAAGGATGGCATTGAAATCACCCATCATTAAAATTTTTGCAGGACAGTAAGGGGCGATCCTCTCCAGAATGATACCTAATACGTAAGGTTTTAAGGGCGGCGGCATATATATGCCAGCAAGGACATACCTGTGCTGCCAGAGAGTGAGCACCAGTATCACGTATCTACCTAATGGATCTGTGTGAACCGCCTCTATGACACACGGGAGAGATCTATTGATTTAGTGTGGAGTAAGAAGCATGAAAAGCCTTTTGTACCCAAGGCCTGTTTAGAGTCCTTAGCTTACTGCCCACCAGATGTGTCTCCTGCAAAACCAAAACAGCTGGGTTATGCTGTTTAATATATTGAAACAGAAGTGCCCTCTTAAATTTAAAGTTGAGGCCCTGTACGTTCCAGGACACCACAGAAAAGGAATCCTGATCAAGTGATGCCATATTCACAGCAGCCATCATAAGTACAGGGGATTAATAACATTCGAGCAGGTGACACCTGGAGAGCAGCAGCGGAGCAAGAGCCAATGTACGTCAGACACACCAGAAACTTATAGAAAGACATTTCAGCCATATTGAGCCTAACCAAACAACAACAATAAGAATTACAGGAGATTGATAGCAGTTGCGCAAGGGACGCCTGGTGAGCGGCCGTGGAGCAAGGGCCACTGTACATTAGACATAACAGAAACACATATAAACAAAATTCAACTAAATTAAACATCCCAAGGCATCTGGTGCCTATCCGACCTCGTCCCAACTCCCCCCAGAGCAGCCTGGGAGGGGTGAGGAGGTGGTCTATGCCTTCAACCAAATTGAACTTCCCCAGACATCTGGTACCTATCCGACCAGGTCCCAACGCCCCCCAGAACAGCATGGGGGGGTTCGGGAAGCGGTCTATACCTAAAAACACCAAAAAAAAAAGAGTGAGGAAATGGGACTTTGTATGAGGCAAGTCATTGGATTGTTCAGTTTATTAAGAAATAGCAGATTACATTAAGGAAAGTATCAATCTGTAATACAGGACACAATCCAGTGTAATACATTTGCATAAATATAAATTTAAAACAATTATACAGAAGAAAGTACAGAATAATAAATAAACATCTTAATTACAAAAGGACACTCATCCATTCATAAAAGTTCAATGAACATGATCGATTTTACATGGTAGACCAAAATTGTTTAAAGCATCAGTATGATTTAACTCGACGCACGTTTCATGGCTCTTGCCAATCATTAGGAGTAAGATGCTCTGAAAATAAATCAGTCATATTTATAAGTAGGGAAACAATCTCTCAAAATAAAGGTGTGTAACTTACAGTGTGGTCAAATGGTGGCGCCCAACCTAAGATCCAAAGGAAGAAGAGGGACAAGGATGATCATCTCACCCGGGGTTGAGGTGAGGAATCCCATCCAGGCCAGAACACAGCAGCCAGGTGAGGATCAGGTGACCATGTCACAACCATGTGGTTCTGGTGTGTGCTTATCAGTCCAAACTGCTCTGCAATGGTAAGAAAATGAAATCATGTGAAATTAATGTGTGTAAGTAATGAGTGGATTACCAAAAAAAAAATATTGAACACCCTACTACTTCGCCAATACCCCAACATAACCGGGCTTGTAGTTTAATCCCTTAACTAGTATAGAAAAAAACAAATCGCCTACGTGAGGCTCAAAGGTCCAGGGAGGGACGCTGGCAGTATCAGGCCTTTGATCGCAGGCGAATGTGGGGGGATGTGGATACCATCCGGTGGGAGACCAGATAGTCCACCGATACCCTCTGCGGGCATCTTATCTTCGGGAAGGTGTGTTGGAATCGTCTTGCTATAGCTCCGATCGTCAAGGATCAAGTAAAATTAGGGGGAAGCATTGCCCCTAGTGGGGGGGGGGGGTCACCCTTTGCCAATATCCGCCATGTAGGGGGGCCCACAGTGAGTCTCTGGGCACAACATGAACCAGCGAACGGGAGACCGGTTTACCCCCAGAAGGCCTTCATTCAGTTCCATTAGGTGGGTCCCAGGATAGGGGCGAGTGTCAGGTGACTGGTTAAAAGAGAACTGCAGCGTGTCCCATCCGCAGGAGAGCCGCATCACTCCATCCACTGAAACACGCAGAAGTGGACTGGTCTCCATAAAACATGAACTAACGATCCCTGGAACAAACAAAAAAAAACAAAAAGGGGAAAACACAGCCAGGATTGTAAATTGGAGAGTAAGAATAGGGATCAGTGCAGAGACCGTAGCCAGGTATCTGCCACTTCAGGGGATTCAAAGAACTTCACCGACCCGCCATGTTGAACTCTCAGGCGACTTGGGTAGAGCCTGACATCCGTGAAGGTTTTGCGACATCTCTGTAAATCCGCTGAGAAATCAGGATAGAGATGCACCTCTGTATTCTCATAGGGAGGGTGGGATGCTTGCGGGCCTCACTGAGGATGCGGTCACGGTCCCTGTAGTTGAGAAACTGCGCCAGGAAGGGACTTGGCGGGGCCCCGGGGTTGCTCCGACCAGGTGGGGCCCTGTGGGCCCTTTCCACCACATATGTCGGGGGGACCTCGGTCATATTCAGGAGTGTTTTAAAGAAGGCCTCCGCAAACTCGGCTGGGCGGGCCCCCTCCGGGAGGCCCAAGACCCTGACATTATTCCTCCAAAGGCGGTTTTCAACATCGTCAGATTTGGCCACTAAGGATTGGACTGTGCGCTGGAATGCATGGAGGGCATCATCATGACGGGCAGTAAGATCCTCTGTGGCAGAGATCTGCGATTCGGACTCAGAAAGTCTGCCCCGGAATTTATCCAAGTCCGCCCTGATGAGGTTGCATTCCTCAACCAGATGGTCGATGCGGACCAGTAAGGAGGTTCTACTTTGTTCTATGGCCGCGAGGATAACATTAGTATCATTCGCTTGCTGTGACACCTGGGGGGGTGGAGCGGACGCTGGACCCGCCACCTGTTCCATGTCTGCAATTAACACTCTAAGCTGGTCCAAAATGGTGCTGGGACACTGGGCAGGTTGTGGTGGCGCCTTCTTGGTCGCTGTTTTACTCTTTGAGGGCATGAGTGAGTGCTCTGAAGTACTTTTTGGATACATTTGCAGGGAGGCGTGTATACCCCTTTAAGAGGTTGTGGTGCACAGTGTGTGAGACTCCAAGACAGTAACAGCAGGCATCTGAGGCTGGAACAGCACTGATTGTCCGCATTGAGGATCAATGGGCCCCCTCCAGCTATAATACCTCAGGGCTAGGGGTGTGGAGTGGCCTCCGTCTCAGCTGCCCTCCCAGGCACCTGAACAGGGAGGATGCTGTAGGCCACAGAGGCCTCAAAATGGCGGCCGGCTGCGGGAGTGTGGAGCCGGCGTTTGGGACCCTCCGGCAGCCCCCCGGACCTATGGGCACAAACAGTCTCTTCAGGAGAGTATGCTCCCAGTGGATGATGGAACGATTAACCGCTCATTCCGCGGAATCCGGGCTCTGAGGGTGCCGGGGGCTCTGCAGGCCTCAAAATGGCGGCGGGCTGCGGGAGTGAAGAGCCGGCGTCTGGGATCCTCGGATCAATGCCCCCAAACAGTCCCCTCCGGAGGTAGGGCTGTTTTGAGGCTCACCAATGTGCGAGATTGTGCAGGATGGCGGTGGATTCTTCCAGGATCAGCGGATCCAGGTCGATGGGTATTTCCTGGATATTCCGCAATCAAGCCTCTGTTGCCCAGCTTTGTAAAGCAGCCACCTGGTCCTCTGTTCATACTTTTTTTCAAAGTTCTACCAGGTGTCGGACCTCCACCCTCCTGCGGATGCAGCTTTTGGCCACAATGCCTCTGCAGCGGCACTCTGAAGTTGAGGGGTGTTGGCACAGTTCTGTTTGCCTAGTTGTTGCCCACCCTTCTTATTAATTACTTAGGGACATCCCTGTGTTTATAAATAATCAACCTGTGTCCTTTACTGTACAATTAGGGAAATTAGACCTATAAATTCCATATATTGGAATAGAGTACAGCACACAAGCCGCCCTTCCTTCTTTTCCTTACTTTGCATTCCTTACTACAAGACTGAAGACTCATGGAATGGGGTAGGGTTAAAGGGGGGGCATCCAGAGGGACTGTCCTTAAAAATTTACCATCGTCCAGTCACCTGAAGGTACCAGTCTATGAATACTCAGCCTGTGTCCTGTCCTGTCCTGTACTCCACCACTTGGAATTTATATGCAAGTCAAAATGTTCTTTATTGTCTATTAGATTTGGATAGACATGCAAAAAGTATATGCCTCTGTCAAGTTTGTACTGCTCTTTATGACACTATTTGGGCGATTTTAGCTTACTGTGCATGTGACAGAAGAGTGAATATTTCTCAGACAGGATCGCACAAGCAGTAATAATACCCTAACAGAGGTTCTAATCTTTATCCATTCTTTTGAAGGAAAACAATCTTTTGTTGCAGTATGTGTTAAAAATGTATTAATTTGCCATTAAATCTGACATACGGTATGTTCTGCCTCTCCCCATCATATGCTCACTGCAAGTACACTATATTTTCTTTACCAAATACTCCATTATAGGTTTAATGCTAAATTTAAAACGACCTTTAAAATACCATAAAACTTGTTTTGAATCAAATAGGAAAGACTTAGGGCCTCTTTAGGTTTTTATTGCTGTCTTTGTCCACATTGGGAAGATCTATACACACACAAATACTTTTATGAAACATTGACACACATTGATAATTTGCAAAAAAAACACGGGTCACAATATCTTCTATATCTAAAAACCTATAAAAGACTGTCGCACCTAAATTGTAACTTCCCCTAATACCAGTAAAGTTAAAAAAGGGGCAGTTAAAAATGTTCTTACATGGCAATTATAAAAGACAAACAGTACTTGCCCTTCCATGCAGGTTAACATCATCTTACATTGCGGTGAACAACTCCAACTGCCTTGTCTTTTCTGCACCTCAGTTTTTGGTAAGGGCATCTGGTGATATGAATTTGTCCACTATTGAGGAAATGCCGCTATTGCTCAACAAAAAGCAGCAGTATCACCTGTTGCCTTAGTATCGGCGATGTTAGCTGATCAAGAAGAAAATATCCCAAGAACTCTTGCCTTGGGACTTCTTGTGTGTGTGTGTGTGTGTGTGTGTGTATATATATATATATATATATATATATATATATATATATATATACGATGAGTCAGGATTGCTGCACAGGAAATTTATTTCCATAAAAAATCACAAAGATTACAAAGACATCGGGCTGATACCAGATGCAGCTGGCTGCGACGTTTCGGGCTTTCAGAGATAATGCCCTTTCTCACAATCGTATGTCTGCAACTGGTCACATACATCACATGTTTATATATATACACATCAATTTGTTAATTACATTTAATTAAGCTGGAATTAATTAACCCACATTTGGTAACAGATTTTTTATCTAGTCATCTCTCCTCTATCTACGTGGTTGGAACAATCCATTGTCAACAGGTGCTATCATTCTTTTGCCAAAACAAAGACCAAAAAGTAAAAAAAGGAAAGAGAAAAAGGAAAAAGAAAAAACGAGCAATAAGAAAATAAAATTAGATCAAAGACCCAACAAAACCAATAAACATTAAAATCACAAAAAAAATAAATTATATATCATGAAAAAACTATTTTATATCACAAAAAATCTTTTTCTTATAGAGAAGTTATTCCTCCCAGGGAGTATTCTCTCTATAACCTCTTTAAAAAGATGGAGATGCAACAATGAAATCGGGATATTATCCTTTAACGATAACATCTAAACAAACAAATACAGATCAAAATCGGTATTTAACCCTTTAGGCTGTATCGTATTTAAACGGTTGATCTAATTTTATTTTCTTGTTAGTTTTTTCTCTTTCCTTTTTTTACTTTTTGGTCTTTGTTTTGGCTAAAGAATGATAGCACATGTTGACAATTGATTGTTCCAACCACGTAGATAGAGGAGAAATGACTAGTTAAAAAATCTGTTACCAAATGTGGGTTAATTAATTCCAGCTTAATTAAATGTAATTAACAAATTGATGTGTATATATAAACATGTGATGTATGTGACCAGTTGCAGACATACGATTGTGAGAAAGGGCGTTATCTGTGAAAGCCTGAAACGTCGCAGCCAGCTGCATCTGGTATCAGCTCGATGTCTTTGTAATCTTTGTGATTTTTTATGGAAATACATTTCCTGTGCAGCAATCCTGACTCATCGTTTCTACATATCGGTCCTTGGGAGGGACCAGATTGCTAGCACGGCCAAGATCGTCAGTGCGCCTCACCCTGCATATGGTGATATAAATTTCCCTGTGAGGAAGCACCGATCCGGACTGGATTTTGAGGAACAATGGCAACAGGTGGTTCATTTGCCTATACAGATGAAGAGGTAACACGAATATACACAGCTACCACGGGATCACGGAATTTTCTAGTGGACAGTTCGTCCGTACAGTTAACAAGAAAACTGGAAAAGATTTCACAAAAATCTATATCATTGGAATTACATGAAGTGACTCTGGCAGAGTATTACAATCACAATTGATACCCCGGGGTCTGAGGGTTCGTATAACGCCTACCCTATTTTCTTAAGATGAAGAGTATAAAATTCACACAAATAATCAATAAGTGTTCTTTTGATCTCATCACCTTAACAGTCGAATTCTTACAAAAAGAACGAATTTCTGTGACAAAAGAAATCACACAATTGGAACAGCAATTATCAGATATGGTGGCACAAATGGACTTCCAAAAAACAAAATTCAGAATTGGAAGAAAAATTAACTAACTATCGGAAATCCATAGAAGTGCGGAAATGTACAAAGATGGATCGGGATCGGGAGGACTATGCAAATAACCGAGTCTACAATTGGACTGACACTAATCGTTTTCGTGGAAGATTTAGGAATGGTAAACGCCAACAACAACTGTCCACATCCAGTTCCTCAATGGCATCCACAGGTTCCTCCACAAATACAACTGTGTCTTTTTTAAATCGGGGGCCCTCAAATACAGGAGCAAGCGGAGAGGAGGCAAGAAACGCCGACGGAGTGACAACAAGATCTGCCAACAAGATACGAAACAGACAGAGGACTTGAATGTATATGAATAACATTTCTTCTTTTCCTCTTAGTGAAATAGAAATGAAGGTTCTAAATAAGGGACTTAATTTTTGCCCAAAAGAAAGGATGGATGTATTTAGACTGAAACAAGATCTGTATAGGTTTTATAGGAACATACCTTTAAAGGCTTTCTATTCGTCTAAACCATCAATGCACAGTTCAAACCCGGTGAAAATGTCTATCTCTAATATGGAGTTAAAAAATAAAAGCACATTCGTGCCCCCAACTAATAGTCCGGCAGCAGAACTGTTCATTGACAAAGTTGAGACGGATATTAGACAATTTTTAGAAGATCGGTCTAGAATTGACCATAGACAAAACAATCTGAGCCAAGAGGAACAAAATGCTTTGTCTTTATTATCTAGCAGAAAAGAAATCACAATAAAGTCAGCAGACAAGGGTGGCTCTATAGTAGTTATGGACACTGTTAAGTATGAAGGGGAGATAAAGACATTTGGCTGATCACAATTTTTATACACCTTTGGATAGTAATCCTACCACACGGGTTTTAACTAAAATAAAAAAAGTTGTAAAGAAGGCCCTACAGATAGGCATAATAGACGCCAGTACAGAAACCTATTTAATACCAGAACATCCCATTACACCCATCTTTTATGTGCTGCCTAAGGTGCACAAAGACCCAAATAACCCTCCGGATCGTCCAATTGTTTCTAGTATTAATTCAGCCACTATGTCTATTGCTAAATATTTAGACAAACATCTTACCCCTCTGATAGAGAACACCAAATCCTATATTCAGGACACTCAAGATTTTTTGTCCAAAATACAGGATTTAACCCTTCCATTAGTTGCTAGATTGGTAACATGGGATGTAGCCAATTTATACACTGCTATTCCACATACCCTAGGATTGGAAGCTTGCAAGCGATTATTATATTCGTCTAAAATATATGATGACAGACAAATCACATTCCTCTTGAAGTTGCTTACCATAGTGCTGGAAGATAATTTCTTCCTGTTTAAGGATGTATATTACTTACAACGTACAGGCACTGCGATGGGCTCGAATGTCGCCCCCCATATGCCAATGCGTTTATGAACATGCTAGAAGAAGCATTTATTTATCACTGTAATTTATACACAGATAACTGTATCACATGGTTTAGATTTATAGATGTCGTGATTGGCATATGGGTGGGCGACCAAGAGTCGTATCTTTTTGATTTTTATTTAAACAACTTGATTCCTGGTTTAAAATTCAATATGTTTTCCTCAGATACAATGGTTCCCTTTTTAGATACTCTGTTGAGTATACAGGACAACCATATAATAGTTGACCTATATAGAAAGCCCACAGACCGAAATCAGTTATTACATTACTCCAGCTTTCACCCCCCCAGGGGTATTCAAATCCATACCAAGAAGCCAATTGAAATGTATATCTAGGATCGTAAACCAGAAAGATATAAGAGAGAGGCGATTGAGTGAGACGGAAGACAGATTACACCAAAGAGGATATCCAGGTGATATAGTTCGGCAAGAACGTACTAATTTAGATCAAAACAAAGAAAAAAATGTAACCCATAGACTGCCCTTCATCTCACAATTTCACCCATTCTCCAATAAAATCAATAATATAATTAGAAAGCATTGGTCAATATTGAATAAAAATTACCCGACCATCCCGGAATTTTACCACCCTCCTTTACCATCATATCGGAGAGGTAGAACACTGCGCCATAGATTGGTCAGATCAGACCAATATAGCGCACCCATTCCTCGCATTACATTTTTAGGTCCCCCAAACCATGGGTCTTATCCTTGTCTATCATGTACCCAATGTACCAGTATAATAAAAGGGAAAAGTTTTTGTCATCCACATAGAGGTTATAACATTAACATTAAAGATCATTACACATGTCAGTCTTCTTATGTTATATACATCATTAAATGCCCATGCGGTTTACTTTATGTAGGAGAAACAACCCAGAAGGTAAAAGATAGAATCGCAAGACACAAGTACTCTATTCGTGACAAACTAGATAAACTCCCATTATCTAGACATTTTACAGAACAGAAACATACAGTATCTCAGTTAAGATATATGGTCATTGATGGTGTATTCATGAATAGACGAGGGGGTGATAGAGAACTTACTTTGAAAAAACGTGAAGTTTATTGGATTAACAGTTTAAATACGATACAGCCTAAAAAGTTAAATACCGATTTTGATCTGTATTTGTTTGTTTAGATGTTATCGTTAAGGGATAATATCCCGATTTCATTGTTGCATCTCCATCTTTTTAAAGAGGTTATAGGGAGAATCCTTCCTGGGAGGAATATCTTCTCTATAAGAAAAAGATTTTTTGTGATATAAAATAGTTTTTTTCATGATATATAATGTTTTTTTGTGATATATAATGTTTATTGGTTTTGTTGGGTCTTTGATCTAATTTTATTTTCTTATTGTTCGTTTTTTCTTTTTCCTTTTTTTACTTTTTGGTCTTTGTTTTGTCAAAAGAATGATAGCACCTGTTGACAATTGATTGTTACAACCACGTAGATAGAGGAGAGATGACTAGTTAAAAAATCTGTTGCCAAATGTGGGTTAATTAATTCCAGCTTAATTAAATGTAATTAACAAATTGATGTGTATATATAAACATGTGTTGTATGTGACCAGTTGCAGACATACGATTGTGAGAAAGGGCGTTATCTGTGAAAGCCCGAAACGTCGCAGCCAGCTGCATCTGGTATCAGCTCGATGTCTTTGTAATCTTTGTGATTTTTTTATGGAAATAAATTTCCTGTGCAGCAATCCTGACTCATCGCTTCTACATATCGGTCCTTGGGAGGGACCAGAATGCTAGCACAGCCAAGATCTTCAGTGCGCCTCACCCTGCATATGGTGATATATATATATATATATATATATATATATATATATATATATATATATATATATATATATATAATATACTACCTTTGGCCTCTTTCACATAGGTGGCCAGGAAGTGGTAAATACAGGCACTTGTCTAGGTGAGCATGATGTAGGCTGTACAGTCCTCAGACTACGATGTTAACATCATATTTTTTTTATATATATATATATATATATATATTATGATGTTAACATTGAAGTCTGAGGACTGTACAGCCTACATCATGCTCACCTAGACAAGTGCCTGTATTTACCACTTCCTGGCCACCTATGTGAAAGAGGCCAAAGGTAGTCCAAATTGCATCCTGATTAGTTTGTGTTAACGTTCATCATCAAGCGGGATTTGTCCTTGTCCAGAATATCTGTGGCATAGTGGCATATTGAGTATAAGCTAATGCTTTTCTTGTTTAATACAAGTGGCAACTTAAAGGTTTAAAAAAAATAAGGCTCTTTTTTACACATGCGACTGGTTAGGGGGGCTATTGCATAAAAACAGGTGGTAGGTCCGTGTTTTTACTACTCACAGAAGTGGACATTGTGCTGCTCTGATGGGTACACATTATTGTGACCACGATGCTTTGGCTCACAGTGCAACAATTTTGATACTACATGCAAAGTTTGACAGGAAGCAACATTATCGCACATCTTGTATGTGCTAGCAATACCATTTGTCATTAATGTCAAGGAGAAGGCTTAATGTAAGGAGAAAATTGGAATGAGCTGACGAAAGATATATTTGTAAGAAAGAGAAAAATTAGAAGAAAGGAAAAAGGGATTTTCTTTTTATGTGTAGTATTGACATTTCCAGTGGATTGTTCAGACCTGTTACAATTTTTCACATTCAACGTGATATTAAACCCAAAAGCAAACATTTATTATGTTGCAGCTTACCAGTTCTTTAATAAGGTGGCTGCTTTAGCTTTCTTTTTTAGGCTTTCTTTCCCTTATTTTCACCAGGGGATCTGGCTAGTGAATCTGTTTTTCAAAAAATAAGCTCTCTTGTAGTTGTAGCAGTTAGAGGAATGACTCAAACCATTTACCATGAGCAGGGGTGCTTACAATGAGCAGATTATATTTATTTGTGTAAAACCTTTATCCCAAAAAAGAGAAAAAAAAGCAGTTGCTGTAACTGTTTATAAAATGTTAGCTGAAGTTTGGCTTCAATTTGTTAGTGTGTCTAAATCTGCTACTCCATATAACGCTCCCCTCTTGCTAAGACTTACAATGCTGCTGTGCAAAGGTTCCCCTGTGCTCCTTCATCCAGAGTGGGGTCACTCTAGTACAAGAAGTGTGCTACTGGCCAGATCACCGAGTGAAAACGGGGAAAAAAAGCCTAAAAAATCTAATGATTATTATACTGCAATATATTACGTTTTTGGTTTTAGGTTTAATACCGCTTTAATGTCATGATCATAAACGGTTTGTGGCAACAAAGTCCTAAAGTGTGTTTCTTTTCTTCCACAGTTGGGATCATCCTCTTCGGTACCCTTTACCTCTATATTCTCCCAGCTATTCATGACTGTTGTGGTCCCGCTCATCATTGGCCAGGTAGGTTTTTCAATATCCAAGTATCCATAAACTTCATTAACTTCAGGTGCATTTGTAATGCCTAAAATATCTTTTGACATTTAAACTTTATTTCATACATTTGTATACATTTTCTATTATTTAAGAACTGTATTCAAAAAGAAGCTCACCTAAAACAAACGAGTTAAGCTGGCCATAGACGGTTCAAATCGTGGCCGGTTCAGCAGGTACCAGCCGAGATTCGATCTATGTATGGGCAAGCTGAATATACCCAAGTTGATTGATTGATCAACTTTGGTACAACCAGCCTGTCAGATTTTACATGCAATTATAGCTGCTAGCAACAATCACTGTGTTTGGTGGGAACAGCTTACACCGCCCCAGCGATACCCTGAAATAACTCCGGGAGTGATGTCGCCGACCGGAGCAGTGTACGGGGACCTCTACGGGGGCTTCGTTCTAAGGCGAGTATTTCATAATAAGCTAGTATGCTATGCATACTAGCACATTATGCCTTTGCCTTGCAGGTGTTTTTTTTTTTTAATGGGTTTTACAACCACTTTAATATCGGGTAAAATCAGTGGAAGATCCAACACCCAAGGCAGCAGTTGGGAGAATATAAACAGGGCTTCAAAGCAGAAGGCAGGACTTGTTTCCACCCAAACCTCATGGATTTGATTAAATTGTTCTTCATCACTTAATTTCCATATTTTATACGCTTGTTATTTATAAAAATACAACCCACTTTTAACCTGAGGGCTGTTCTTTATGATGATATGTATAAACAATGTATAGCAAGACCTTTTTAATAGTAATGCAGCAAAGGTGAAAAAGAGAAAAAATGCAGTATAAAATATACCAGTGTAAATGGAGAAGTTTTTAGTAATAGTAGAGCCACATAATCTTTGTGCTAGAATGCTTAACTAATCCTTGCTTACAGTTGTTGAGCCAGTAAAGACAGAACAGCTCTGCCTCTGGTCAATAGGCAAACAAGAGAAAATTCTTAGCTAAAATTGTGGGTGACAGATCAGATTCTGAACACATCCAAGTTATTCTCTGGAGGTGTCTAATGAACGGCCTCTTGCTCAAAGCTCTGCAGATGTCACCAGCAATGTTAGTCCAACATCATGTATTTTTAATTAGCTTTCAGATCATCAATATTAAATAGTAATCCAGGCGACATATTTGTGAGCACATCCAGAATAACAGAGTTGAGTCGCATCTCAACATTAATATGTATGTTATATTAACGATATGTTGTGATTATAAGGAATTATTTTCATCATCTGATAGGCAAAGGGACACTTACTTTTATTATCTCTTTTTTTATGATCTTGTACATTCTCATGCTCTTTGCAGCCATGCAGCAAGAGTTTTTAAGTTTGTCCTGCTTAACTTTGCAACATAGATCTGTTGTTATCAGATGTAGATTTTTTTTTGTTGCGTTATATAGCCAACATAGCTGAAAATTGTTTATGTGGCTATTGATTAAATAAAAAAGACAAGATACCCTACATGACTTCCACTACTCCCGCTTCAGTATTGTAAGCCAGTTTATCATATTATAAAATATTAACCAACTTCTTGTTGGTAAATAGGTGTTGTTAACTGCCATGAACACGAATGACGAAAGATGGGGATTTGTATGCCCTTCTCATGCTGCTCATTTCCCAGATTCCTGAAATAAAATGATCAAAACACCATTGCACTCCATAAAGAGTTTAAACCTCCTTATGATGAGTTTCTTCAAAAAGAAAAGTGCATATGGCATCATGTTGTGGTTTTTTTTTGCCACTACAGCACCAATTGTTTTCAGTGGCTTTCCAGGAGAGAGGGAATTCCGCATAGTGATACAGTATTGACTATTAACTATTGTGTTAGCATTTTTTGACTATAAGTGAACTTAAAATTAGGGCTGTGGAAATTAAAGATTAATTCCTCGATTAATCGATTAATTTTTTTTGATCGATCAAAATTATTTTGATCGGTACTCACCTCTCCGCCGGCTTCCGGGTCTTCAGGGAATTCCGTTCGAGATCCGGTGACGTCACGGACATCGACGTCACCAGACTCCTCCCCCCTTCCCTTCATTAGCAGATGGAGGCACTTGAGAAGGGGGGAGGAGTCCGGTGACGTTGAAGGTCTGATTGAACGTAACACGTACGGGGAGGAGCTACGCATGACGTCACCCGCTGTTGCCCTACGGAACTAGCACTTAGATCTTTTCTTTCTACCCGTGACCTGGCTTCCTTGCTGAGATCTAAGGAGACGTGAGAGAAGTTTATGGTCCGTGTTAACCCTTTTGATACCCGCTTGCATGACCACCTGTTTGCACAGGGGTCCATGCCATAAGGTGAGAGTGATTAGTTAGACCGGAGGTGGAGGGATTGTCATGCTACTGTGAAAAAAAAATTACTTACGTCAGTGCTACAGTTTGAAGTTAAGTCATGGATTGTGGAAACTAAGTGTCGGGTGATTGTATATAGTGTATACCACATTTACCACTGACTAATGCAGAGTTGCAATGCAAGGAGATCAGCTAAAAGTAGTTGGATCTGTATGTGCGTTATAATTAATCGAAATTAGTCAATTAATCGATTAAAAAAAAACTATTAATCGAACACGAACATTTTTTTAAATAAAACAGCCCTACTTAAAATGCTAGTTTTTGAAAGTCCCTAAAGGAAAAAGCCAGTTGAAGAAGATGTTGTCTGCTTTTAGATGCATCCCGTTTCCAAAGCATTTTTAGAATAATCAGCATGGCCTAGAGGCCTAGTTAACTAAAGTCTGTTTTGCAACAGCAGATTATATGTTCTTATTGGTACCAGTTAATACTGCAGGCAAAATCTGAGAAACAACTGCTAATGGATTGAGTATAGTGGTGTGTATTGCTCTCTTGGTCTTTGCTTATATATTTAAAGCAGAACTATAGGCAAAAACCTTTTCTTTGTTCTAACCCGTCAGATTTTTTTTTTTTTGCCATCTCTGTCCAATTTTGGATATTTTTCCCTTCACTCCCTGTCCCATAGCCAAAAAGGAAGTGAAAAGAAATCCCTCCAAATTAAGGGAATACCTTGGGGACCCCCAGGTCTTTAGAACTAGTGTATCGTTTGGAAGATTTCCCCTCTCTTACTTTAGCTTTCAATGATAACCATAAACAGGACAAATAGAGAGGGTGAATCTCATTAACGGGGGCACAGAAAGCAATCAAAACCTGACAGGGGTTCTAATCCCTCTTCACTCTATCCAAAATTAAAAAAAAAAAGTTGCCTTTAGTTATACTTTAATGGACTGAGGGCTGGTGAATTAGAAAAGCAAAAGTAACCATTAGTACAGTGGTTCTCAACTCCTGTCCTCAGGACCCACTAACAGGCCAGATTTTAAGTATTACCTTGGGGAGATGCAGACTAGAATACTGCAGTCACTGAGAAGCAAATGATATCATCTGTGATGTATTTCACTTATCTTGCAAACCTGGCCTGTTAGTGGGTCCTGAGGACAGGAGTTGAGAACCACTGCATTAGTATATTACTGGTAAATTCAATCTCCATCTTGTTAAAGTGGTAGTAAAGCCTGCTTTGTTATTTTTACCTACAGGTAAGCCGATAATAAGGCTTACCTGTAGGTAAAACTTATATCTCCTAAACGTGCACCATTTAGGAGATATTCACCTTGCATGCAGCCGCTAACGTCACCGGAGCATGCGCTCTGAAGGTCTGGCATACCGTATCAGACCTTCAGAGCTTCTTGCCGGAACCGAGGGCTCTCGTGCGCATTTGTGGGAAGGACATCATCGCGGCTCTGGCCACTCACAGCGCCTGAGCCCGCAAACCTGGAAGAAAGGCCGGGGGAAGATGTCAAAATTTTATTACTGAGAGTGAGACTGCGGGTGCCTCATTACCTTCCTCCCTCTAAAACTCCTTTTAGGGCTCTCCCCACTTTTTTGTGTCAAGATTGACAGTGTTCGGGAGTTTAGGGGAATAGCACCACCGAGTCTTCAGTGAGACAGTACCCCTGGTGTGTAGTTTCAGTACTGTACTACATTCAAGGAACTTCCTGGTGCTTTTCATGACAAGTTGGAAGATGTCCGCCTCCAGCGGTGACTGGGCGCAGCTGAAAGGGCTTCATTCTAAGGTAAGTATTTCATAATGTGCTAGTATGCGATGCATACAGATTTCTTATGACATCAGCACACAAACAATATTGGTGGGTGCTGTCTAAAATAAGAGTTTACCAGATGTGTGCAGGTCAAAAAAGTCTGCCCAAAATTTAAGTTGACATCCACTGGACAGATAACATGGGTGATCCATGCACCTTGAACAATACAAATATACCCCACCATGCAGTCAAGCTAGCCAGCATAGTGAACTATAATTTATTATGGGCACCAGTTCACAAAAAGATCAGGGAACTGGAGAAAGTGCAGAGAAGAGCAACTAAACTGATTAGAGGCACGGAGGAGCGCGGCTATGAGGAAAGATTAGAGTAACTTAATTTATTCTCTCTCAGATTAAAGATTAAAGTGATTGTAAATGATCACCTTGTAAAACAACCCATTTCGTTTAAAATAGAAAGGAGAGGCAAAACCTTTTTGTATAGATATACAGTGACTTGCGAAAGTATTCGGCCCCCTTGAACTTTTCAACCTTTTGCCACATTTCAGGCTTCAAACATAAAGATATAAAATTTTTATTTTTTGTGAAGAATCACCAACAAGTGGGACACAATTGTGAAGTGGAACGAAATCTTTTGGATTTTTGAAACTTTATTAACTAATAAAAAAATGAAAAGTGGGGCGTGCAAAACTATTCGGCCCCCTTGCGTTAATACTTTGTAGAGCCACCTTTTGCTGCGATTACAGCTGCAAGTCGCTTGGGGTATGTCTCTATCAGTTTTGCACATCGAGAGACTGAAATTCTTGCCCATTCTTGCTTGCAAAACAGCTCGAGCTCAGTCTCAGTGAGGTTGGATGGAGAGCGTTTGTGAACAGCAGTTTTCAGCTCTTTTCACAGATTCTCGATTGGATTCAGGTCTGGACTTTGACTTGGCCATTCTAACACCTGGATACGTTTATTTGTGAACCATTCCTTTGTAGATTTTGCTGTATGTTTGGGATCATTGTCTTGTTGGAAGATAAATCTCCGTCCCAGTTTCAGGTCTTTTGCAGACTCCAACAGGTTTTCATCCAGAATGGTCCTGTATTTGGCTGCATCCATCTTCCCCTCAATTTTAACCATCTTCCCTGTCCCTGCTGAAGAAAAGCAGGCCAAAACCATGATGCTGCCACCACCATGTTTGACAGTGGGGATGGTGTGTTCAGTGTGATGAGCTGTGTTGCTTTTACGCCAAACATATCGTTTTGCATTGTGGCCAAAAAGTTTGATTTTGGTTTCATCGGACCAGAGCACCTTCTTCCACATGTTTGGTGTGTCTCCCAGGTGGCTTGTGGCAAACTTTAGACAAGACTTTTTATGGATATCTTTGAGAAATGGCTTTCTTCTTGCCACTCTTCTATAAAGGCCAGATTTGTGCAGTGTACGACTGATTGTTGTCCTATGGACAGACTCTCCCACCTCAGCTGTAGTTCTCTGCAGTTCATCCAGAGTGATCATGGGCCTCTTGGCTGCATCTCTGATCAGTCTTCTCCTTGTCTGAGCTGAAAGTTTAGAGGGACAGCCAGGTCTTGGTAGATTTGCAGTGGTCTGATACTCCTTCCATTTCAAAATGATCGCTTGCACAGTGCTCCTTGGATGTTTAAAGCTTGGGAAATCTTTTTGTATCCAAATCCGGCTTTAAACTTCTCCACAACAGTATTACGGACCTGCCTGGTGTGTTCCTTGGTCTTCATGATGCTCTCTGCGCTTTCAACAGAACCCTGAGACTATCACAGAGCAGGTGCATTTATACAGAGACTTGATTACACACAGGTGGATTCTATTTATCACCATCAGTCATTTAGGACAACATTGGATCATTCAGAGATCCTCGCTGAACTTCTGGAGTGAGTTTTCTGCACTGAAAGTAAAGGGGCCGAATAATTTTGCACGCACCACTTTTCAGTTTTTTAATCGCTAAAAAAGTTTAAAATATCCAATAGATTTCGTTCCACTTCACAATTGTGTCCCACTTGGTGATTCTTCACAAAAAATTAAAATTTTATATCTTTATGTTTGAAGCCTGAAATGTGGCAAAAGGTTGAAAAGTTCAAGGGGGCCGAATACTTTCGCAAGCCACTGTAAGTGGTCCATATAGTGAACTTGGTATTGAGTTATTCACTTTAAGGTCATCACAAAGAACAAGTGGACACACTTTACATCTGGAGAAAAAGAGATTTCCTTTCCAAATTGGGAAAGGTTTCTTCACAGTAAAGTGGGGTACACACTATAAGAAAATCGGTGAACCTTCGTCGAATTTTTCTCGATGTTTAACAGAAAATTTGAACCGATGAAAGAAAATTTGTATGAACATTCTCACGAAAATTCTCGTACGGCAAAGGCTTTTTTTTGTTCTTTGTTTCTGTTCATGCGCAGTCTTTTCTGATTTTTTTGTTCCTGTACGAAAATCGTACAAAATTGCTACACATTAAACACAAATCGTTTGTTTTGTTCCCGTACGGGAAAAATTTTGGAGTTTGTCCCTTCGAGAAAATTCGGACGAAAATTCGGACGAAAATTCGGAATCGGCTGTCGAAAGTTGTGTACACACTATAAGACAATCATACGAAAAATGAATTGGATGAAAATGTTCGCCTGGTTTTCTTATAGTGTGTACGAGCCTTAAGAGCTGTGAAAATGGGGAATAGACTCTCTCAAGAGCTGGTTCTGTCCAGCTTGGTAGATTTCTTAAGAAAAAAAAAAAAGGCCTGGATTCTTTGCTAAATGTACATAAGATAACTGGGTACTAACATTTATAGACAAAGTTGATCCAGGGAATATCCGATTGCCTCTTGAGGGATCAGGAAGGATTTTTTTCCCCTGCCGGTACAAATTGTATTATGCTTTGTTTGTTTTTTTCCTTCCTTTGGATCAACTGTGGGTGTAGGATTGTGTATATAGCACTGTATAATTTTTTTTTTATTATTATTGTTTTTTTTCCTTTTATTGGTTGAACTAGATGGACTTGTGCCTTTTTTTTCTTTTCAATAATTTTTATTGAGTTTACACAGTAACAAGAAATGTTTCATAGCATAAACATAATAGTTAATAAAGAATAACTATGAGTAGAAAGATATTATAGTTAAACAGTTATATCATAGTGTATATATTTATTAAACTTTTCGAGTAATCGTTTGGGCCATGAGTTTCTTCTGGTCAGAGGTGCTATGCTCGCTTCCCCAGCACCCCTATTGGGAATTAACTGTGCTGTGGGAGACAGGCCAGCTCTCTCTTCTCTTTCACTAAAGCGTGTTCCCATGACTCTTTACAGCATTAGCTACATTACTACTAAAATATTGGTAATTCTGAGATATAACTGAGCAATACCGCTGGTATAACATAACAGAAAATAAAAATAAAGAAGAAACCTTAATAACATGTACCAAAATGTTATATGAGTGATCAGATTTTTGATGCTACATATCTTTCAAGAATATTTTAGTCAGTAACTGGGTAGCATGCTACCCATGAGTTCCAGAAGAAAGTAAATTTAGGTAGGTTTTGTGATTTCAAAGCAAAATGTTTTTCATAAGTGTATTGTGATTGAACTCTTTGTATCACCTCAGAAATATTGGGAGCTTTTGTGGATTTCCATTTGGACGTGATAGTTAGTTTTGCCGCAATAAGAGTATGCGTAATTACGGGTCTGAATTGTGTGGGAGCAGAGTGAATACCTATGGTAGCCTCCCTGACGGTAATCCCAAATGTGGCTCGGGGTTAAATTTCAGTCCCATTAGCGGTAACCCCGAGCCACACTCGGGATTACATTGCAGGATCCTGGTGCGGCGTTACTTACCTTTTTCCCAGGATCCTGCGATGTCCCCCGCTGTGTCTGCGGGCTCTGTCTCCTCCGAAGCCTCTCCGTGCCAAGCGCCATTCCCTGCGAGCGTTGCGACGCACGGGGGCGGAGCCTGCGGCAAATTCAAAAAAATTTACAAACCATAACACATACAGTACTGTAATCTTACAGATTACAGTACTGTATGAAATTATTTCACATCCCTTTTGTCCCCAGTGCTTTGGCCCATGCCTTGCATGCAGTTTTATGTTATATATACTGTTCTTTCTGCCTGGAAACTGGAGATTGTCCATAGCAACCAAAAAGTGTCCCTTTATGTCAAAAGTGGCTTTAGACCAGCTAGAAAACAGCAATAGTAAATTAGAACACTTGAAGAATTGAGCGATAGTGAATCGTGGGGAAATGTATTTTATTATTATTATTATTTTTTTTTAATTATTTATATTTATTTATTATATTATAATTTATGTTTTTGTGTTTCAAACTTCATCATACCCGGGATATCTACTAGACTCTTGTTTGGACAGATTTAAGTGTGTTATTGTTAAGAATTACAGGCCTACAATATAAAACGCCAAATTTCCATGCAAAATAATTGTACCGCTTTCAGCACCTAAAATCCGAAATAATCATACCGCCAGGGAGGTTAAGTAAAGCCATCTGTGGTGTCTACGGAATGATAAGACCCGTGGCTTTCGTTATTAGGGAAAAAACTGTTTTCCAGAAGCTTCTTACTCCTTTGCACCTCCAAAGTATGCAAAATGCCACCTTTTTCCCCGCATTCTCTCCAACAAGTGGGAGAAGATGCTGGGTAAATCAGGGCTAGTCTAACTGGCATTAAGTAGGTTCTATACAGTATCTTCAACATCAGTTCCCAGTGGTTCACACAGTGGGAGTAGTTAAAGTGAGACTGAATCACTGTTTGCCACTCTTTCTGCGTGTATGAGGACTTTAATTCCTTTTCCCAGTTTTGCATATTGGAAGATTTTTGAAAGATTCCTTTATATTGGGGTAGATTGTAGAACCACGACAGCCCTTTTGGTTTGTCACGGCTAGACAATAGGTATGTCCAAGTTTTGCTGTGCACCCTATAGTGTATATTCGGGTTGCACTTGTGAAAGTGGGTAATTTGAACATGAGAAAAGGATGCCGGACTAGGTTGTTTGGATAACAATTCTTTGTATGTCAATATCTTATTTTGTAACCATGATTGGATTTTTATATTGGGTATTACGTACTCGTACATTTGTAGTGGGAGATCAGTACATTTGTCCAATGGGGAACCATTGAGTGTAGCTTACTCCATGCTTGTAATGTAGCATCTATAGATATATGGCATCTATAGATATGTGTCAAATGTGAAAGTAACAGGGAGGGCAAATGTCCATTACCTACCATGTGTTTTTCAATTTGAAGCCATAGTTTATCTGAGAGTGGGTCTAACCATGCTTTAGTATGGTCTAGAAGGGCCATGTAGTGGTAATGTTTAAGATTGGGAAAATGTACTCCCCCTGAAAGTTTGTGTTTGAGTAGTAAGGGGAATGAACTTTTGGCCATCTTCCTTCCCCATATGAATTGTCTAAATAGTTTGTCAACAACTTTTGTACGTGGAAGTTGATGGGGATGTTAGAGTCACCCCTAATTATGGCAGGTTGCTTTAAGTTGGTCTTTCAGTGTCCATGTCAAGCCTATCGACATGATAGATGATTTATTTGAGTTTAGTTTGTAGTAGGGTGTCTTTTTTTTTTCAACCAGACAAACTATGTAAAGACTTCAAACCTTAAGCCCTGGTCAAATCGCATGCCAAATTGGCGGCTATTGCCAGCATTGGCACTGTCCAAATCGGTGCAACACCGCATTTGCGGCGTCGCACCAATTTCCAAAAGTAGTTTTTGTACTACTTTTGGCAACTTTGGGGTGCAATTTCAATAGACATCTGTGCATAAACCTGCACAGATGTCTCTGAAATCACCCCCGAAGTTGGGACTGACATGTGGGAATGAAATGGTGCGAGTTCAGCTGAACTCGCATCATTTCATTCCTGCTGTCAGTGTGAACCTAGGCTTAAACGTTTAAAGTGATACTAAACAGAAAAGTGTAAATTGCCTTAATTAGTTTACATCATATATACAGTGGGGACGGAAAGTATTCAGACCCCCTTAAATTTTTCACTCTTTTATATTGCAGCCATTTGCTAAAATCATTTAAGTTCATTTTTTTTCCTCATTAATGTACACACAGCACCCCATATTGAAAGAAAAACACAGAATTGTTGACAATTTTGCAGATTTATTAAAAAAGAAAAACTGAAATATCACATGGTCCTAAGTATTAAAACCATTTGCTGTGACACTCAGATATTTAACCCAGGTGCTGTCCATTTCTTCTGATCATCCTTGAGATGGTTCTACACCTTCATTTGAGTCCAGCTGTGTTTGATTATACGGATTGGACTTGATTAGGAAAGCCACACACCTGTCTATATAAGACCTTACAGCTTACAGTGCATATCAAAGCAAATGAGAATCACGAGGTCAAAGGAACTGCCTGAAGAGCTCAGAGACAGAATTGTGGCAAGGCACAGATCTGGCCAAGTTTACAAAAAAATTCTGCTGCACTTAAAGTTCCTAAGAGCGCAGTGGCCTCCATTCCATAAATGAAAGACATTTGGGACAACCAGAACCCTTCCTAGAGCTGGCCGTCCAGCCAAACTGAGCTATCGAGGGAGAGGAGCCTTGGTGAGAGAGGTAAAGAAGAACCCAAAGATCACTGTGGCTGAGCTCCAGAGATGCAGTCGGGAGATGGGAGAAAGTTGTAGAAAGTCAACCATCACTGCTGCCCTCCACCAGTTGGGGCTTTATGGCAGAATGGCCCAACGGAAGCCTCTCAGTGCGACACATGAAAGCCTGCATGGAGTTTGTTAAAAAATAACCTGAAGGACTCCAAGATGGTGAGAAATAAGATTCTTAGGTCTGATGAGACCAAGATAGAACTTTTTGGCATTAATTCTAAGCTGTATGTGTGGAGAAAACCAGGCACTGCTCATTGCCTGTTCAATACAGTCCCAACAGTGAAGCATGGTGGTGGCAGCATAATGCTGTGGGGATGTTTTTCAGCTGAAGGAACATGGCGACTGGTTGCAATCAAGGGAAAGATGAATGCGGCCAAGTACAGGGATATATCCTGGACGAAAACCACCTCCAGAGTGCTCAGGACCTCAGACTGGGCAGAAGGTTTACCTTCCAACAAGACAAGGACCCTAAACACACAGCTAAAATAACGAAGGAGTGGTTTCACAACAACTCCATGACTGTTCTTGAATGGCCCATCCAGAGCCCTGACTTAAACCTAGTTGAGCATCTCTGGAGAGACCAAAAAATGGCTGTCCACCAACGTTTACCATCCAGCCTGACAGAACTGGAGAGGATCTGCAAGGAGGAATGGCAGAGGATCCCCAAATCCAGGTGTGAAAAACTTGTTGCATCTTTCCCAAAAAGACTCATGGCTGTATTAGATCAAAAGGGTGCTTCTACTAAATACTGAGCAAAGGGTCTGAATACTTAGGACCATGTGATATTTCAGTTTTTCTTTTTTAATAAATCTGCAAAAATGTCAACAATTCTGTGTTTTTCTGTCAATATGGGGTGCTGTGTGTACATTACTGAGGAAAAAAAAAAATAAGTCTGACAGGATATTCTACACCAAGTATGCACAGGTTACCTGATGCACAATAATACCACAGTAATTGTACAGTAAGGCGGCCAGATTTTTAAAATGAAAATTCGGAGGCACCCTACTGGCCATTCCCACTTTTAACCACACCCCCAAAATCACCCCCCAATGTCAATCATTATTTAAACGGTATAAACAATATCTACATGTCAGCATTACCCATAAAGCCTAGCACACACCATTAGTTTTTGAACAAAGAAAAACTGACAGCTCCGGTTGGATCCCATGTTGGTACAGCGATCTCTCCCGCTCAGCTATTGTGTTTTGACAGGGGGACATCTGCTGGTTTTCCAGTATGCATGTTCAACAGACGGCTGGCTTCTGTTGGACCGGCTGCCATACACACAGGCCGAATTTTGTCCGGTTCAATAAAAACTGCAAACCTACCAAGACATGGCCGTCCACCTAAAATGACAGGCCGGGCAAGCAGAGCATTATTCAGAGAAGCAGCCAAGAGGCCCATGGCAACTCTGGAAGATCTGCAGAGATCCACAGCTCAGGTGGGAGAATCTGTGCACAGGACAACTATTAGTCGTGCACTCCACAAATCTGGCCTCTATGGAAGAGTGGAAAGAAGAAAGCCATTCTGAAAGAAAGCCTTAAGAAATCCTGTTTGCACTTTGCGAGAAGCCATGTGGGGGACACGGCAAACATGTAGAAAAAGGTGCTCTGGTCAGGTGAGACCAAAATTGAATTTTTTGGTCTAAAAGCAAAACGCCATGTGTGGAGGAAAACTAACACTGCACATCACTGAACATACCATCCCCATCATGAAACATAGTGGTGGCAGCATCATGTTGTGGAAATGCTTTTCTTCAGCAGGGACAAGGAAGCTGGTCAGTGTTGATGGAAAGATGAATGGAGCCAAATACAGAGCAATCTTAGAAGAAAACCTGCTAGAGTCTGCAAAAGACTTGAGACTAGGGCAGAGGTTCACCTTCCAGCAGGACAATTACCCTAAACATACAGCCAGAGCTGCAATGGACTGGTTTAGATCAAAACATATTCATATTTAGAATGGCCCAGTCAAGGTTCAGACATAAATCTAATTGAGAATCTGTGGCAAGACTTGAAAATTGCTGTTCACAGACTATCTCCATCCAATCTGAGAAAGCTTGAGCTATTTTGCAAAGAAGAATGGGGAAAAATATTACTCTCTAGAGTGCAAAGCTGGTAGAGACATACCCAAAAAGGTGTAATTGCAGCGAAAGGTGGTTCCACAAAGTATTGACAAATGCACACCACACTTTTCACGTATTTATTTGTAAAAAATGTGAAAACCATTTATCACCTTCCTTTCACTGCACAATTACCGTATTTATTGGCGTATAACATGCACTTTTTTCCCCTTAAAATCAGGGGAAAATCGCGGGTGCGTGTTATACGCCGATCGCCTGCGATCCTGAGCTCACAGATGTTAAAAATCGCCGACCGCGATTTGAAAATGGCGCCGCCGGCGCCGAAATACACAGTGCCGGTCCTCGGCTCTTCTCGGCCTCTTTCGGCTTCACTCGTCGGCGCCTGAACCTAGCCGAGTGTACTCGACTAGGTTCGGATAGCTCCGCTCACAGTCACGCCCATCCCGGGCGGGACTATGAGTGGAGCCGAAAGTGCACGAGAGCCGCCGAGGACCGGCTCTGTGTATTTCGGCGGCGCATTTTTCAAATCGTGGTCGGCGATTTTTAAGCTCAGGAGATGGAGATGGGATCCAGCAAGGCTGCACTGGGGCAAGGCTGCACTGGACACTGGGGAAGGCTGCACTGGACACTGGGGAAGGCTGCACTGGACACTGGGCAAGGCTGCACTGGACACTGGGCAAGGCTGCACTGGACACTGGGCAAGGCTGCACTGGACACTGGGCAAGGCTGCAGTGGACACTGGGCAAGGCTGCAGTGGACACTGGGCAAGGCTGCACTGACATGGCTGCACTGACAAGGCTGCACTGACAAGGCTGCACTAAGAAGGCTGCAATGATGGGCATTTAAATGTAAGTTTTTTTCCCTTCAACTTCCCTCCTAAAAGTTTTTGTTTCCTTAAAATTGGGGTGCGTGTTATACGCCGATAAATACGGTATGTGCCACTTTGTGTTGGTCTATCACATAAAATCCCAATAAAATACTTTTACGTTTTTGGTTGTAACATGACAAAATGTGGATAGTTTCAAGTGGTATGAATACTTTTTCAATGCACTGTAGTTACCTGGTGCATTGATACCACTGTCAGTCACTGTACGGGATTGGTGACTGTCAGGTGTGTACAAGTTACCTGATGTAGTAATAACACCTTCAGTCACTGTACAGGATAGGTGACTATCAGGTGTGTACAAATTACCTGATGCACAGTGATACCATTGTCAGTCACTGTACAGGATGTGTGTATGGGTTAACCAACGCACAGTGATACCATTGATAGTCAGTGTAGTGGGTTACTTCCTTTATGCTTTCATGCCATCTTCTACTCCTGCACATAAGTGCTTGTGACAGACCTTTATTTTATGTTTTATATTAAAGAGCAATTTATGATTAAATGTTAATGACATAGAATTTTCACAGTGTGCCCGTATATTCTACCAGTTTGAACATTTTTCAAAGAAGCACACCAAAACCCACTGTTTTCCATGAATAAATAATGAAAAGCATGTCTGCACATTATCATTCATGCATTCTCTAGTTACCCAGCCACTGATTAACCCTTGTGTAGTTGTCAGTACCGAGTTGCCAACTCTGTGACACAAGCCAAGTTTGTATAGCACTACTGTTGTTGGCAGCTGCTTTTCAGAGTTCTCTAAAATATTCAGAGGATGCTGTAATCTGCAGTGCTGTGCAGACAATAAATTACTGAACATATTGTTTCTGTGATGCTGAACACTACAGATTATTGTACAAGTATGTTGTTTTTAGTAGCACTTTCTCCACAAACACCTGATTCAAAGCTGCTAGCAAGTTTTTAGAGTTCCACTCAACCTTTGTGAAAAATGTCATATTGTAGTCTGAATATAAACAGCAGCAGCTTTGTAAATGGTATACATCTCTTTTATCTGTTATCCTTGTACAAACTTTTGAAAAATATATATAGTGCCTAATAAAGGTCGACTGATATATCGGCCGATGTTTGGCCTTTTTTAAGAAATCTGCATCGGCCGATTATTATGCAAATTAGGCCGATTGTGAGTGCCGGGATCGGAGGCAGGGGCGGGTGGAAATTTCTCCCCAGGCTGCCTACCTTCTGTTCAAAATGACCGCTATCACATCCGCTGTCTGCTGACTTTTTTTTTGGTGGGGGAAGTCGGCCGCGGCGGCCACCGATTGGCTATTACCAACCGCGCTGCATTCTGGGAGTTGTAGTCCAGAGGCAGAGGAGGGGCGCGTCAAGGGACTAATGGAGCTCTGTCTTCTCTCTAGCCAAGGGAAGGGCCGAAACAGAGCCGGGAGTGTTCTGCTGTGGCCACTGATGAGGTGGCAGTGAAGGACATTGTTAGGCTGCACTGGTGGGCATGGGCTGCACTGGTGGGCACTGATGGGCTGCACTGATTGTTTTGCTTGCGTCTATCTAGCAAGGTTACTTTGTGGTATAGGCAAGGAAGCTGAGACTTCTGCAGTGTGTAAATGTGCTTTTACTATACAAAGATGCTGTACATAGAAAACTATTACAATATTAGGAATACAATACAGACTGACAGATATCTATAACAAGCAAAATGCCTAGCAAATGAACAGCCTATGGTCTATAACAGTACAAATACACTAAAGAGTTACTTAACTTTGGTTACTGTATGTTCGTGATCTCCATTGGCAACGATTCTCGTTGAGACCAGGCACTTTCTTGTATCATCAGTGGCTTCTGATCTTAAAACACGATGAGCCCTTTCCCAGTCTCTACTCAACCTTTTTATTTGTACAAGTTTGTTAACAAAAGTTAATGGTTACAAACTTGTTTCCATAACAACCGACTAACAGTCATTCTTTCAGTTTGAGAGCTCCTCTTACCTGCTTACTGTAGCTATAGAGACAATAGCCTATTCAAACTGTCAATTGAATACAACAATGATATCTATGTACCCATTGTATGCAACAGCATTTGTTTGAGAAATATCTGCTCAAGCCAAAACCTGACAGTAATCTGACCAACTACTATTGTAATATTGTCCCATGTAATGATATGTCTGATTAATATTTTAATTTTAACAAACACAAAACACTGATGGGCTGCACTGATGATGGACAATGATAGGCTGCACTGAAGATGGACACTGATGTGCTGCACTGATGATGGACACTGATGGGCTGCACTGATGATGGACACTGATGGGCTGCACTGATGATGGACACTGATGGGCTGCACTGATGATGGACACTGATGGGCTGCACTGATGATGGACACTAATGGACACTGATGGGCTGCACTGATGATGGACACTGATGGGTTACACTGATGAGGTGGCACTGATGGGACTGGACTGGAATGGTGTGCATGTGCTTGTTAAGATCCATGGGAGAGAATTCCATAATTACATTTTGTGTTTCCTCAATAGTCTTTCCAGGATAACGACTGAAAGTGTGACTCCACCCATCAAACACAAGGGAACACAACTGCCAGAGACTTTGAAAACAAATGTTGTTACCAGCTCAATGGCAGTTGCTGTGCTTCCTCCTTCAGATGGAAACATTCTTCCAGGAACTCTGGGTGCAGGCAGGCCTTGTTGGGCTGAACTCCCGATGTGCTGGTCCTACTTGTCAACAGTGTGGGCCAGTTACTTTTTCTCTCCTTTTTAGCTCCCTGTTCTGCTCTCCATATGTGTGAAGGCATTTTTCTGGGGCCCTCTCTGCAGCTGTTTGTTCAGAGGGAGCCACCAGCCCCCCAAATTCTGCCCCCCTGAGGGATGCTGTAGTACCCACTTCTGCCAACTGCTGTATGGCTGCTGGGCAGCTGGTTTCCTTGACCAGGGTTGCCAGTTGTCAATTCTAGTACGGGCAGATTATAAGAGTGGGTATGCACTGAGGTTTGAAACGCAAGTGGAACGTGCAAGCTTCTGGTCGACCACTTTTTTTTTTTCCTGGTTTGCTGCAAAAGCATGAACGCCAGAATTTCTAGTCTTTAAAGGGACGTAATTTAAAGGCTTAAAAAAGCATGAAGTAAGAGTTAATTCAAATTCCAAGGTTTCACAATTTTGTTGATTTTCTTTATAAGCACAAATTTGTCACAAATGTAGAATTGTGTTTCAGGCAATACAATTATACTTTTCTGTATGATGATTACTAGTACACCCATTAGTTTACAGTGAGTTACATTATTATTATTCAGGATTTATATAGCACCAACAGTTTGCGCAGCGCTTAAAAAAAATAAAGGCAGACATTACAGTTACATTACAATTTGGTACAAGAGGAATCAAAGGGCTCTGCTCATTAGAGCTTACAATCTAAAAAGGAAGCTATAAACGAACCTGCCTCTTGAAGAGCGCTACTGTTTTAGAGTAAGGCCTCTGAGCAGACCTGTCTGTGGTGGCAGTGTGTGTTGCAGACGCTTATTCTGAAATCATTATTATTATTGTTATACAGTATTTATATAGCGCCAACAGTTTTCACAGCGCTTTACAATATAAAAGGAGACAATACAGTTACAATACAATAAAATACGAGAGGATTAAGAGGGCCCTGCTCAGAAGAGCTTACAATCTAATAGGGTGGGGCAGGTGGTACAAAAAGTTTGTAGCTGTGGAGAATGAGCTGAAGGAAGTGGTAGGAGATTAGTTGGAGACGTGATAGGCTTTTTCAGGGATCGCCTGAAGGTAGCAAGAGTAGGGGATAGCCAGACCAGTGGGGGTAGCGAGTTCCAGCGGATGGGAGAGGATGAGCGGATGATTTGGGAGATATTTGGAGACAAGATTGGTGATGTAGCTCGGGGCAGAGTTGTGACTGGCTTTGTATGTTGTGGTTAGTATTTTGAATTTAATTCGCTGGGTGATTGGGAGCCAGTGGAGGGATTTGAGGATAGGGTTGGCAGACACTGAGAGGTTGGTAAGGTGGATAAGTCTGGCAGCAGCATTCATGATAGACTGAAGAGGGGATAGCCTATGGAGAGGCAGGCCAATGAGAAGGGAGTTGCAATAGTCATAATTGGTATTGCTAAAATGATGGAAATCCTGACCCTTCCTAAACAAACATCAGTGGTGGCATTGTTACGTAAGTAACAGCGTGGTGTGAGGTTGGCTGTTCCTTCGTCGCGAGTTAGCGAGGAGGGCAGGGATCTGATACCCGCGTTCGTCAAATATTGCTTACATGACCTTTTCACTTTTGTTGAATACTCCTTAAGCAATTCAAGTTCGGAACATCCATTTAATAAACCCTATCAGTAGTATTTGTGCATTTAGATACAAAAAAATCATCTAGCACATATACTAAAATAAAATAAAAAATTGTGCATCCGTCATTTAATTTTACAGTTATTAACCAATTGACCTCCGGAAGATTTACCCCCCTTCATGACCAGCCCATTTTTTGTGATACGTTACTGACAATTTCACGGTCATGCAACACTGTACCCAAATACATTTTTATTTGCGCTATAAACAACAAAAGACCGACAATTATGAAAAAAAAAAAATATATATATATATATATATATATATATATATATATATATTTATATATATATATATTTTACTTTCTGCTCTAAAATATATCCAATAAGAAAATTGAATTTCTTCATAGATTTAGGCCAATGTATTCTGCTACATGTTTTTGGTAAAAAAAAAAAAAAAAAAATCCCAATAAGCATATATTGATTGGTTTATGCAAACATTATAACGTCTACAAACTATGGGATATATCTTTTGGAATTTTCTTTTTATACCAATAATGGCAGCGATCAGCTACTTATAGCAGGACTGCGATATTGGGCAATCGGACACTAACTGACACTTTTCAGGAGCCAGTCACACTAATGCCCCGTACACACGGTCGGACTTTGTTCGGACATGCCGACAACAAAATCCTAGGATTTTTTCAGACGGATGTTGGCTCAAACTTGTCTTGCATACACACGGTCACACAAAGTTGTCAGAAAATCTAATCGTTCTAAACGCGGTGACGTAAAACACGTACGTCTGTATTATAAACGGGGCAGTGGCCAATAGCTTTCATCTCTTTATTTATTCTGAGCATGCGTGGCACTTTGTCCGTCGGATTTGTGTACACACGATCGGAATTTCCGACGACAGATTTTGTTGTCTGAAAATTTTATATCCTGCTCTCAAACTTTGTGTGTCGGAAAATCCGATGGAAAATGTGTGATGGAGCCTACACATGGTCAGAATTTCCGACAACACGCTCCGATCGCACATTTTCCGTAGGAAAATCCAACCGTGTGTACAGGGCATAATCGTGATCAGTGCTAAAAATATGCACTGTCGCTGTCCTAATGACACTGGCTGGGAAAGGGGTTAAACATCTAGGGCGATCAAAGGGTTAATAGTGTGTCTAGCCAGTGTTTTTGTGTACTCTGCTGCTTTGCAGGAACACAAAATACTTTTTTTCCCTTGTCGGAACCCTTTTCCCCTGATTACATAAGCAAATCTCAGTTTTGTGTGCATTACCAATGATCTTGCCGTCTTTGACCCATTAAACCAGCACTTTTCCATGTTGTAGAAAAGTATGATGATAAAACATGTATACAGATTTCCAGCCATAGTAGAACTGAAAGATTAGTGAATGCTGAAGAGACTCCTAAATATGTATTCCACAGGGAAGTGGCTGTTTTTAGGCTTGAATAGTTATGAAAATGTACATATAAACTAGCAGTAAAATGATCATCATGCCACACATTTTGCCTATGGTTCTTAAAGGACTGTTTGGCTGCTTTTATTACTTTTTTTTTTTTTTTTTGCAATCGTACTGACAGGTTGAATTATACACAAGTTCCTTACATATCTCAGGGATTCATGTGGCAGGACCTCTGTACCAGAGTTGCCAGCTCTGTCCACCTGTCGGTATGATTATTAAGGGTTCTCACTGTCACCACTGAACATTTTATTTATTTTACATTACAAACAATGAAGCATAAGAGGTGAGACCATCTTGCTTGACTTTGCGTTGTCTCACAGCAGGGGCAGCAGCTGATAAGTGGAGCTGGGTGCTCAGTTGTAGGGTGGTTTTCCCAAATAAAAGTAAAATAGCCAGTGTTTTTTTTTCCATAACCCTTAAAAGGCATTGTATTTAAAACAGTTGTAAAAGCAGAAGGTTTTTTGTTATCTTAATGTATTCTATGCATTATAATAAAAAAACCTGTTTGCAGCAGCCTCCCCAGCACCCCCCAAATACTTACCTGAGCCCCATCTCTCTCCAGCGATGTCAACGAGTGTCTAAGCTGTCCGGGACACTCCTCCTGATTGGCTGAGACACAGCAGCGGCGCCATTGGCTCAGTGTCTGAATGGATAAACGGAGCTCTGACTCAGCTCTGGTGCCCCCATAGAGAGCTGCTGGCTGAGAGGGTACTCGATAGGAGGGAGGGGCCAGGAGCAGCAAAGACGGACCTGAGAAGAGGAGGATCTGGGCTACTGTGTGCCAAACATATACTGCACAGAGGAGGTAGGTATAACATGTTTGTTTTTTTGTTTTTTAAAAAGAGACTTTACAATTTAATAATGTATTAATGTCAGGGCTTTGAGTACTGTTAGGAACCGAAGTTGACATATCTATATATGCTTTTTTGCTTTTAGAATTACAGTATTTGATTAGTTAAAATGAAAATAGATTAATGAAATTGGCTATTCAAACTGAGTGCTAGTATGCGTCTAGAATCTTAGAGACTTTTTAAATAAAACAGCAAAAATGGCTTCCCTTGAACGGAAATGTGTGGGTGGGGGAACATGTTTTGTTTTTTCATTTTTATTTTTCAGTAGCAGATAGGCTAATCGAAAAAAAAAGTGCTCCATCTATGGCCAGCCGCTGTGGTTACACTTTACCTGCAACAGCTTCAGAAACCCTGCATGAAGACTGAACCTTATTGACAGGCAGAGCTCTGATACTTTCAGTTAAAGTCCGAGCTTGCATCCAGCTCCCACCCCTTACGTTTTTGTTGGTCTGTTACTATAATGGGCTGTCTCACTATCCAATATAAATGAGCAGGAGATCGCTTCAGCACGATTAGGAAGAGTTGTAGTTTTGCTGGTCATAATAGCTTGGCATTTGTCTATATCTGCAGCATTTCTGAAGCTGCTGCAGGTACAGTAATTCACAAAAGTGAGTACACTCCTCACATTTTTGGAAACATTTTATTACCGTATTTATCGGCGTATAACGCGCACCCCAAGTTTAGGAGGGAAGTTTAAGGAAAAAACTTTTAGGAGGGAAGTTTAAGGAAAAAAACTTAACATTTGAAGTGTGTATCTGCAGCCTTGCCCAGTGTCCAGCCTTGCCCAGTGTTCATCTGCAGCCTTGCCCAGTGTCCAGCCTTGCCCAGTGTTCATCTGCAGCCTTGCCCAGTGTTCATCTGCAGCCTTGCCCAGTGTCCATCTGCAGCCTTGCCCAGTGTCCAGCCTTGCCCAGTGATTATCTGCAGCCTTGCCCAGTGTCCAGCCTTGCCCAAAATTGCAGCATTATCATTTTTTAATTGATTTAGCCGCTGAGATTTTTTAAATTATTGTGCCGCTCGCCCGCCGTTAATCTCGCAGTCCCGCCCCTTGGCCCAGCTCCTATGATGGACACATCACCGGTCCAATGTCGGCATGTAAAGGCTAGGAGGCAGGACTGCAAGCCGAGCCGAGTACACAGTACACTCGGCTCTCTCTTTTTTGGCGACGCTCGCTCTTCCACAGCAGGGAGGAGGGATGGCGAGTGCAGCCGAAAGGAGCTGAGCCGAGTACACAATACACTCGGCTCGGTTCGGTCTTTTTCGGCAACGCACACTCTTCCACTCAGACAGCAGGGAGGCGGGATGGCGTTACTGCGAGCACAGCCGAAAGGAGCCAAGCCGAGCACACAGTACAATCGGCTCAGTTCGGTCTTTTTCGGGGGCGCTCACTCTTCTCCCCCTCACAAACAGCGAGGATCATTGGGCCCAATTTGGACATTTTCACTTAGGGGTGTAATCACTTTTGTTGCCAGCGGTTTACACATTAATGGCTGTGTGTTGAGTTATTTTGAGGGGACAGCAAATTTACACTGTGATACAAGCTGTGAGAAAAGATTGCCACAAAGGGTTGACAAGGGGTATCATTAGGAAAAGGGTTACCATCATCCTAGATTAGTATACTAGAAAAGAGGAGGAGAATAAACAAGGGCTACTCCAAGAATGCCCTAATTCACTAAAGAGGTTTGGACTACATAATGCTTAAACACTCCAAGATTACCATGCATTATCATTTTACTTCATGAATGTTTTACTGTAATCCTGATTATATGTTTTCTACATGTTATGATTGGACGCCTCCTGAGGAAGCAGCATTGGCCGCGAAACTGTTGAGGCCAACGTCCTCTTTCACATCACTGTGTCTCCACCTATCCATGGGGGTTTTATTCATTGTCATTTTAAATGTTTCTGCTTAATTGTTTACCTTGTAACAACTTCTAAGTTGTTCTTTTTGTAATTTGTATATTTTTGTAATTAAAATTAACTGCATTGTTTTATCCTTCTCTTACTCTATACCTGGGTACCGTAATAGTCCAAACCTCTTTGGTGAATTAGGGCATTCTTGGAGTAGCCCTTGTGTAGTCTCCTCCTCCTTTTCTGTGATACAAGCTGTACACTCATGACTTTACATTGTAGCAAAGTGTCATTTCTTCAGTGTTGTCCCATGAAAAGATATAATAAAATATTTACAAAAATGTGAGGGGTGTACTTACTTTTGTGAGATACTGTATGTGCAGGCATCTCTAGCTGCCTGCACTTTATTCCTGCAGTCTTTTTAAACTTTAATTGGTTAGTTTCTCACTGCTGATAAACCAGTCTAGGAACTGTCCACTGTTTTTTGGTTTGTCTTATCCTTCAGCATGCTCAAACAATTCTGAGACTACAGTTTTCTGCTTTTAAAGTTTAAAGGCACCGACTGCTAACCAAACCCTCCCCCGCGCTAATTAATTACTCAGGTGGTGATTAATTCTTTTCCTCTGCATTAATTTTTTGGAAAATAAAAGAAATCAAATGGCATTTATCTTTAGATTTATGAAAACTCCAGATATTCAGACGTTGAATTATTTAAACTCCCCTAACACATACACTTTTGCTTTTCAAGCATAAGTTATAATTTAATTAAAAACTTCTGGCGCATTCCTGGCGTTTTAAATATTAAAGTGTTCCATGGATCACTTTCGATTATGTGCCGTCATGAAATTCCTGAAGATGTCACAAATTTAAGGTTCCTGAAGTTGCACTCAGAATTGTCTGTTGATGCAAGAGGGATTGTGATAATTACACACATCCATTAGTATCAGCAGAGGAGATAAACATCAGGGAGTCTTAATGGGCTTGTCTCGGTGACAGCCGGCAAAGAACATTTGACATAATTAAGGATAGATTTGATTCAGTTGAAAATATACTCTCATTATAGGTGCCCAGTGGAAGTTGCACTAAAATTGTTAAATTCCCCAGAATAAGACTGTGGCGGCTGGGAAGCTTTTGAAATCCGCTGTGGCAGTCATTGGAATTATTCACTTCTCTTTATGTCTTTCTGCTGTCAAGTTCACTTTGTGTCGCCCATGTTTGCTCTTACTGTGAACACTAAAAAAGGCAACCTGTTGGCTTCTCTGTTGCAGATTGTGCGGAGGTACATCAAGGACTGGCTGGAGAGGAAGAAACCTCCATTTGGTGCAATAAGCAGTTGTGTCCTGCTTATGATTATCTACACAACCTTCTGTGATACCTTCTCTAACCCAAATATTGACCTGGACACTTTCAGTTTGGTTGTTATTGTATTTATCAGTACGTATAGAAACCCTATATTTGTCATTTTATTTTCAGTTGCGTTTGATGAAAGCAAAAAGATAAATGATGCTTTCTTTTGTATGATAGATCAGTGCTCCTGACCATTGGCTAAGGAGATGCCTGTGGCTCAATTTTTTTTTTTTACTTTGATGTTGCCTATGGCAGCCTCACAGCAGGTGCTTAGTGCATCTCAGTCTTAATAACTGTTGGACCATGCACTTTACATACAGGTGATACTCGAAAAAAATAGAATATTGTGCAAAAGTTAATTTATTTCACTAATGCAACTTAAAAGGTGAAACTAATATATGAGATAGACTCATTACATGCAAAGCAAGATGGTTCAAGCCGTGATTTGTCATAATTGTGATGATCATGGCTTACAGCTCATGAAAACCTCAAATCCACAATCTCAGAAAAAGTAGAATATTGTGAAAAGGTGCTATATTCTAGGCTCAAAGTGTCCCACTCTAATCAGCTAATTAAGCCATGACACCTGCACAGGGTTCCTGAGCCTTTAAATGGTCTCTTAGAGCCGGTTCACACTAGAAGCGGCACGACTTGCAGGTCGCCTCACCGAGGCGACCTGCATACAACTGCCACGGCGACTTGCAAAACGACTTCTGTATAGAAGTCTATGCAAGTCGCCCCCAAAGTAGTACAGGAACCTTTTTTCTAAGTCGGAGCGACTTGCGTTGCTCCGATTAGAACGGTTCCATTGTACAGAACGGGAGGCAACTTGTCAGGCAGCTAGGTCCAGTGTTCAGTAGGAATCGCAATCATGGAAAAGACTGCTGACCTGACAGTTGTGCAGAAAACCATCGTTGACACCCTCCATAAGGAGGGAAAGCCTCAAAAGGTAATTGCAGAAGAAGTTGGATGTTACCAATGTGCTGTATCAAAGCACATTAATAGAAAGTTATGTGGAAGGGAAAAGTGTGGGAGAAAAAGGTGTACAAGCAGCAGGGATGACCGCAGCCTGGTGAGGATTGTCAGGAAAAGGCCATTCAAAAGTTTTGGGGACTTTCCCAAGGAGTGGACTGAGGCTGGAGTCAGTGCATCAAGAGCCACCACACACAGACGGATCCTGGACATGGGCCTCAAATGTCGTATTCCTCTTGTCAAGCCACTCCCGAAAAACAATGTCAGAAGCGTTTTACCTGGGCTAAAGAAAAACAGACCTGCTCTTTTGCTCAGTGGTCCAAAGTCCTCTTTTCTAAAGAGAGAAAATTTTGCATATCATTTGGAAACCAAGGACCCAGAGTATGGAGGAAGAATGGAGAGGCACACACTGCAAGATGCTTGAAGTCCAGTGTGAAGTTTCCACAGTCTGTGTTGATTTGGGGAGACATGTCATCTGCTGATGTTGGTCCACTGTGCTTTATTAAGTCCAGGATCAACGCAGCCGTCTACCAGGAGATTTTGGAGCACTTCATGCTTCCTTCCACAGACTAGCTCTATGGGGATGCGGACTTCATTTTCCAGCAGGACTTGGCACCTGCCCACACTGCCAAATACACCAAAACCTGGTTCAATGACCGTGGGATTACTGTGCTTGATTGGCCAGCAAACTCGCCTGACCTAAATCCCATAGAGATGGGGCATTGCCAAGAGAAAGATGTGAGACCTGAGACCGAACAATGCAGAAGAGCTGAAGGCCACTATAGAAGCATCCTGGTCTTCCATAACACCTCAGCAGTACCACAGGCTGATGGCTTCCATGCCACGCCGCATTAAGGCAGTAATTGCTGCAAAAGGGACCCAAACCAAGTACTGAGTACATATGTATGCTAATAATTTTCAGAGGTCCGATATTGTACAATCCTTGTTTTATTGATTGCATGTAATAGTCTAATTTTCTGAGATTGTGGATTTGGGGTTTTCATGAGCTGTAAGCCATAATCATCACAATTATGAAAAATCTCGGCTTGAACTATCCTGCTTTGCATGTAATGAGTCTATCTCATATATTAGTTTCACCTTTTAAGTAGCATTAGTGAAAAAGATGAACTTTTGTACAATATTCGATTTTTTTCAAATATCACCTGTGCACAAGAAATGAAGAAACCATATATTGCCTAGCATACACAACTTTCTTCATATGTTTGACATTATTTTTAATGATTGTAGTGTAGAATGTTGCTCAATTGAATATCCACTGCTGAACCCATTCTAGTATTATTGAGAAGTCCCAATCACAGAAAAAGAAGAATATATATATATATATATTTCAATAGGGGCGATTGGCTAGGAAGGCTAGAATTTCCTTCAATTTGAGATTCACTTTCACTTCATTTGTGTCTACAGTACAGGGAAATAAGAGAAGGAGGTGGAACACTTATGGCAAAAACTGAGGTTTTAGCTTTGGATATACTTTAGGCTGCTGGGAAAGAACAATATTCACTTTTTGACACTGAACGCATATTCAGTGTCACAGCTGTTGAATATTAAGGTTCAGAGGAAAGGAATAAAGCCAAGTAAGGCCTCTTTCACACGGGGCGGATCAGTGATGATCCGCCCCGTGAACATCCGCTGGCTCAGCGGGGATCGCTCCGCCGATCCCCGCTGAGCAGGAAGATGACAGGTGCATCGCTGCACACTGTGCAGCGACGGACCTGTCAGAGCGCCGCTCTCCCCTATGGGGGATCGGATGATGACGGTCCGTAGTGTCCGTCGTCATCCGATCCGATCCGAAAACGGAGGGAAAAGTAGGTTTTTCCTCCGTTACACTTTTCGGATCGGAGCGGGGTCGGATGTCAGCGGACATGTCACCGCTGACATCCGACGCTCCATAGGGATGAATGTATGTCCGTTTTTCATCCGAAAACGGAAGGATGAAAAACGGACATACGGATCCCCGTGTGAAAGAGGCCTTAAACCTTCTTTGCTATTCCCAAATTTGCATTTACACAAGTATTGGAATATCCTTTTGAAAGCCTTGCTTTCTATAATGAGAACACACCTATTTTGTGTCCACTGAAGATCTGATGTCATTTTATATGCTTTAAAGTCATGGTCATCTTTTTAAAATGGGTTTGAGGAGGTTACTGTGCTGTTATTTAACCACATCAGAGATAAATAGGGTAATCTGTATCACTTTTTCTATCTGGCAAGGTTTTGTAAATGTCATAACTAGATAGAAATACTCATATTTTGGCAAGTTAAACTGATCCCATATATGTGTTTTAGCTATTTACCTGAAATTCAGCATTTTAATAATTGGGTATAATCTGCAAATGGTAATAGCTCAACTTCCTGGGTGACTTAACTCATTATATCTGTAAAGTAAGTCGAGTTTATCAACATACATGCCAGTAGCTCCAGTACTAGATTAAAAAAAAAGTGAACACTAATTTTATTAGAAAAGATTTTACTAAGCTAATACAAATTCGCAGGGAGGAACACTACAAAGCTAAGAGACCATAGATCGCTATAGAGATCTGAAGATGCTATCCATATAGGCCTGTGCAGTTTAGTAAAGCCAGGCTGCCAGACAAAATTGTGTTTTTGTTTTTATGTGTTTTATGGCATTTCACATTGTCAGCAGCCTAGCTCTCAAAACTGACCTGAAGTCTGAGTCTTCTCTTATTTTGCCTGTTATTGGCCAGTCTTTGGGCTGTTGTTGCCACTTGCTTTATCATACACTTTTACATGCAATTAGCAAGGCAAATATGGCACCTAAAAGTATTAGATTTGTTCTACTGATTTATATACGTATTTTGTGTGCAGCAGTAAAAGTAATACTTATTATATTTTATTTTGCAGTATTTTTTATTCAGCTAGCATTCATGCTTTTAACATTCCTGTTTTCTACTAGGTAAGTCCCCATGTTGTTATAATTTATTATAAGTAATGTGACACATATTTATGTTATTTCACAGGCAGTAACTACTAGTATTACCATATGGTATTTTTTATATTCTTTATCCTTCGTTTAACATAAGGGTAGTTTTTTGTTTTCTTTTATAGTCAAAACTTTCTGTCCTAGGCTAGCTTCACATGCGCATTACTGTAACACGTTGTAAATTGTGCATTTTACCATGCGATACTGCAGTCCGTGGTAACAAATTATTAGCATTGCAGTGCCCTGAATCTCCAATCCAAAACCCTTCAAATGAAAAAAAAAAAAGGGGGGGGGGAGGTGGAGGGAAAGACAAAAAACAAACAATACCTGAACGCCAGAATCATTCTCTATAAGCACAGCAATATATAGAAGGCTTTAGGTATCACTCAAACAAACAAAAACCCTAAAAAGATCCAAAAGAAATGTATCAAAAAATACCTTGATTAAAATGTTAATCTCTAACCCACAGTTTAAAAAAAATAAAACCATTATCATTCATCACATATCCAGTAAGGAAACAATGCATAGAATTTTCTGCTCAACAATAAATGTAATTTACAAATTCTCCAAATATATCAAATGATATCTAAATGTGTATTTAGCATACAGTCTACAAAAACCGTTAACAGCCCAAACTATACTGAGCAACATGAAGACAACCAATTAAAAAAAAAAAAATGACTACTCAGTGGTTCCTTTGCAGGTAGAAAGCACAAGAAATGTCACTATACAAATTACAAATCAAAATAATGCAACCCTGCAGGAATATCAACCAAGAGGATCAACCTATAAAGAAGGTTCAGAACCTAATGGATGCAAAGAACCCCTCAAAGCTTAGTTATACATTACAGGGTTCCATGATAAAAGTGGATTAAAGATAAATAGTGGATCAAACAAATGTCCACTAGAATAATATAACTGATATACTTGCCATTTTGTTTATGCAGGACAGTTCCCAAAGAAGTTGACCTCTCCCGCATTGTACACATTAATATGTGCATATATAACAAGGCATGCACATATTAGGGAAACTCGCAGATTTGCTGTAAACATCATCCAGAAGAGGGCACATAGTAGTAGACATCCCAATGAAGTATCACTCCTTATGCTGTAAATACATGTTGGGCTACAAAACCCTTCTGTGCCAGCAAGAAAAATACCTCCTCCGTGGATAAGAACTGTACAATCGTAGGTGTGTTAAGCCTTGTACAGTGATGTTTGGAGGGAATAGCATCTTACTGAAACTACTGCAGAAAAGTGTGCAATACATATGCCTAAATAAACCACATGTTATAAGGCATAATATTAACATCCAGCTATCCAGCTATCCAGCCTGCTGGAGAAAATTGCGACACGGGACACTGGTGTCTTCTTTACTCGCATCCTCTGGGACACATGTATTTGTCTCTTATTTTCTCCGACTTCACTCTGAATGGGGAGATGTACACTATATACTATGGGTCTTTATTATGTAATGGGTATTGGTCATTGCCTGGCACGGATGCTCTTTTTAAATGAAGCTCCATGGATAATAATTCCTGCATAGTTGGATGTTCTACTTAATGTTATGCCTTATACCATGTAGTTCCTTTGGGCGTGTGGACTTCACACTTTTGTGCTGTAGTTTTTGTAGTGTTTTTTTGCCCAAGGCACATGAGAACAGTTATATATGGTTTGGTTGAACTATTATATGTTTATTTCGGGTACTTATATAGTGCCTTCAATTTACTCAGCGCTTTACATATCTATTAAACATTTACTAGTCCCTTCCCTTAACCACTTCAATACCAGGCACTTAGACACCTTCCCGCCCAGGCCAATTTTCAGCTTTCAGCGCTGTTGCAATTTGAATGACAATTGCGCGGTCATACAACACTGTACCCAAACAATTTTTTTATCATTTTGTTCCCACAAATAGAGCTTTCTTTTGGTGGTATTTGATCACCTCTGCGGTTTTTATTTTTTGCGCAACAAATAAAAAAAGACCGAAAATTTTGAAAAAAAACAAGTTTTTCTTTGTTTCTGTTAAAATTTTTTGGAAATAAGTATGTTTTCTTCTTCAATGACGGGCACTGATATGGCGGCACTGATGGGCACCAATGAGGTGGCACCGATGAGGTGGCACTGATGGGCGGGACTGATGGGTACTGATAGGTGGCACTGGTATGCGGTACTGATGGGCACTCATAGGTGGCACCGATGGGCACTCATAGGCAGCACTGATGGGCATTTGTAGGTGGCATTGATGGGTACTTATTGGTGGCACTGATAGGTGGCATGGATGGGCACTAATAGGTGGGCACGGATGGACACTGATGGGTGGTACTGATGGCACTGATGCCCCTAAGGGTGGCATTGCTGGGCGTCAGTGCTATATAATGGTGCCAATCAGTGCCCATTTGTGGGCACAGATTGGGCACATTTGGATGGCCCTGGGGTACATACCTGGCCATCCACATGTTTGCCCCTTCCCTGGTGGTCCTAGTGGCGATCCCTGGTGGTCCTGTGTGGTGATCTGAGGGGGGGCTGCGCTGATAAACAATCAGCGCAGACCCCCCCTGTCAGGAGAGCCACCGATCGGCTCTCCTCTACTCACGTCTGTCAGACGCGAGTGAGGAAAAGCCGATCAACGGCTCTTCCTATTGACATCGTGATCAGCCGTGATTGGACACGGCTGATCACGTGGTAAAGTGCCTCCGCCGGAGGCTCTTTAACAAGATCGGTGTAGTGGTGTGTCAGACTGACACACCGATCGCGGGCGCGCGGTGGCATGCTATCCTGCTGAACTTCATATGACGCCCAGTCAGGATAACTGAACCACCGCCCGGCCGTCATCTGCTATGGGCCGGGCGGGAAGTGGTTAAGGAGCTTACAATCCAAGGTCCCTAACTCACATTTATACATACACATAATAGGGCCAATTACCCTACCAGCATATCGTTTGAAGTGTGGGAGAAAACCTAAGTACCTGGAGGAAACCCACACAGGCACAGGGAGAACATGCAAACTCCAGGAAGGCAGTATCGTGGTTGGGATTTGAACCAATGACCCTAGTGCTGCTAGGCGGATGTGCTAACCAGCCACTGTGCTGCCCATTATTATGTTATATTACTATTTGATAGAGGAAGGTAATAATGGATACCCAGTAAAGGAGTCGGTATATTGACAGATCATATCAATTAATCATTCCCAATTCTCACTGCTGGATAATACAGTCTAATCACAAAGATTCTTTTTTAATGCAACCTCCATAATAAAAGTGAAATTTCAAGTCCTAGAAGTCCTAGTGGAATTGGTGTGTGGTGATAGAAGCACTTAACCTTTGCATTTTATAAAAAAGATAATAACTTACGTGTCATCTTGATCCAGGTGAAAACTCAAATTTGACAAAATAATTAATCTCCAATCATATTAGGCTTTTCAGGTGACTTAGTCTTTATGAAATATACTAAGATAAATATATGTATGTGTCAAAATGTGTTCAAATTAAAAGCCATAAGAAAAAACATTTTTTTTCTTTTTCAGTAAAAAAAGTGGTTTTACGCCAGCAGACACAGTGGCAATAGTATTTTGTTCAACGCATAAATCACTTACCTTAGGTAAGTACATCGATATGTCAAAAATTGTAAATTCTGTATAAAAAATACTCTGTTTTGTATGCTTTTCTTATGTTTTCCACACTGCAGTCGTATTCTGCACGGGGAATAATCAAGAAGCAGCAGTAGAGGTGCAAAAAGCATAGATCAACAGAATACAATAGAATCAGGTAGATTCTTGCATTGCAGATCTCGAGATACTGCTACCATGCCAGCAAAAAGAGTAGTGAGCAGTACAGTAATGACAGCAAATATTATACTAAATCACTTGAAACTAACAGAGTGCTAGCAATAATCACTGTCTTCTCCCGGCGGGGACAGCTGACCCCGCCCCCTCGCGAGAGAGAAGACAATGGCTCAGTAGGAGGGATTCCCGCATCAACTCTGTGTTGATGGGGACATCGAGCAAATTTCTTTCCTGCAACCTGTGGTTGCAGAAAAGCAATTCGCTCTGTGTATGGCCGGCCTTACATTCTCACACTGCAGATATACAGCTATGTGGCTCAAGGCATTGAGTTGCTTATGCACAGGAAGCATACTGCTGTTTTTAAGGAGGAATTGAAGACGCATGATAAATCTTTCGGGCTACTGTTTAGGCACAATTAACATTTCTAGATGCTCCCTATAAGATAGCAAATCACTTGTTGGGTTCAGTTTCACTTTAACAATCAGTCCCTCTCCACATTGTTGTCATTGTAAAGGTAACACAGGCTGTAGAGTATTTTGAATGACTTGTTCACTAAGAATAAACTGAAAGGCAAATTGTGCAATGACATAGTATAATTCATGTACTTTAGTGATACATAGCAAATTATAAGGCTACATTCGCATGAGCAACTAGCGCTGGTGCAAATGATAGCGGCAGAAATCTGCTGATTTCTGCAGTTGTGTCTGTCACCTTTTACCAAATTGCCATTGCTTTGAAAGTCTCAGGGTTGCTTTGGGAACTATTGTAGAACCTGGTAGTATATATGGTAACCCTATAAAAACGTCAGCAGTCTCCTTATAACTTGCTTGCTGAGTAGCAGGGCCAGTAGTATATGTTTAATATAAATCGGCGGTGCCTCTTAAACTGCCAATTAAGTAGATGTCACTTGTCAACATTAAATTTGCTGTGTGTTATCCCATTCTTGATCTATACACAGGATCTGCTATACTAGAGGCTTATACAATCCTTCTGTTGTCTGGACCGCCAGAACGTTTTATAAACTTTTGGCCTTTATGTTGCACGTGAAGTGGACTATGGTGCCTGAAAATATTGGCAGTGGGGATATCGTGTGTTCATATATAGATGATCTCCACCTTTAAAATGCAGTTGATGGCTCACTTCGAATGGCAAGTTTGCTGAATTAAAAAACAACTGGGAGGATCTGAAGCTTTTTAATTGCTTTTTGTTCAGTTGGTCCACCTCAGACACAAGCTTTTATTTATTTAAGGCCCTTGTGTACACATCTCTCTCCTGCTAAACAGTAAAAAGCCTGCATCAAATTAGGAATCATTGAAGTGTATGATAGATGTCAGCACTGTACACAGGGATGTCTACAACAAATGTGTACAGACAGACTTGGCTATACACTGCGTTTTTTTTTTTTATTGTCATTGTTATATATAGTAATATCTCTATGCCTGACAGTTCTAGGGATTAACTATGCTAAATAGCAATAAATATAAACTGTTAACCTGTAAGTGAATTTCATAAGAAAATATGAACCTTTCTTTAAAAATGTACTGTTGATGGAGTCCCTCTGATAGTAACAACAAGACTCTCCTAGATAAAGTGGTTCTAATGGCTAAAGGTTTTATGTGCAGCTCCCCCTCAGCCTCAAGCCCAATCTCGATCCAGCAATGTGCATGAAAATAGTGGCTCTCCCAGGTTTCTCGCTTCTCGCTGCTGCCAATCACAGCCAGTGAGGCGGGGGGGGGGGTGAGGCCGCGCGCTCTGTGTCTTATGGAGCAGCTTGTCTTATGAAGCAGCTTGCTGTGGAGGCACTCGGCGGAGAGGAGGGTTCCAGAGCACCAGGTGTAGGGACCCGAGAAAAGAAGCATGTCAGTATAACATGTTATTTTAAATAAAATGCCTTTAACCACTTCAATACAGGGCACTTATACACCTCCCCACCCAGACCAATTTTCAGCTTTCAACGCTGTCGCACTTTGAATGACCATTGCGCGATCATACAACACTGTACCCAAACTAAATTTTTATAATTTTGTTCCCACAAATAGAGCTCTCTTTTGGTGGTATTTGATCACCTCTGGGATGTTTATTTTCTGCTAAACAAATAAAAAAAGACAGAAAATTTTGAAAAAAAATGTTTTTTTTTTTGTTTCTGTTACTAAACGTTGTACATAAGTACGGTTTCTCCTTGACTGATGGGCACTGTTGGGGCTGCACTGATGGGCACTGATAAGGCGGCACTGATGAGGTGGCACCGATGATGGGCACTAATATGCGGCACGGATGGGGCACTGATAGGGGGCACTGATATGCAGCACTGATGGGTAAACACGTGGCACAGGCACTGATAGGTGGCACGGATGGGCACTGATAGGTGGCACGGATGGGCACTGATAGGTGGCACTGATGTACACTAATTGGTGGTATGGATGGATGCCAATCAGTGTCAAACAATAATGCCTGCCAATCAGTGATGCCCATTGTGGGCACTGATTGACATCCATTGTGGGCACTGATTGGCATCCCTGGTGGTCCTAGTGGCATCCCTGGTGGTCCAGTGTGGGCATCCTCGGGGGGGGTGCACTGATAATCGATCAGCACAGACCCCCCCTGTCAGAGGAGCAGCCGATCAGCTCTCCTCTACTAGCGTCTGACAGACGCGAGTGAGGAAAAGCCGATCAACGGCTCTACCTGTTTACACTGTGATCAGCCGTGATTTGACACGGCTGATCACATAGTAAAGAGTCTCTGTCAGACTGACACACCGCAACAACCATCGCCGCAGCTTGATATCCTGGCGACGTCATATGACGTCCGGTCAGAGTATTGAAACCACTTTGCCTCTGTCATTTTGCTATTTGGCGGGCTACAAGTGGTTAAAAACCTTTTAAACACAAGCAAAGTAAATAAAAGTACCATCCACACCGGTATGTTGCGGTAACTTGAATTATTGCATGTTTCTATTGTTGCTATTTAAAAAAAAAAAAAAAAGAGAAAGAGATTTGTGATTTTATTATCTATTAAGATGTTTTTGATAGTCCATTCATAATGAATGGGTGGACCTAATGCAACACAAGGCATGTTAAAGCACCGCAAGGTATAAATGACCCTCATAAATACACCTGCCTGTTGCTTCAACTGCAGGCATTATTGGTTCTCTTAAATAAATATGGCCATGATTTGGGACCGTTTGGAAAGCTTGCTCATTCGTGGAGTAACTGCCGGCAAATGTCCATATGTTCTCTTCATTTTCTGCTTCCTCCAGTGCTCCGTTTCCCTTCCCAACCCAGAAACATACCAATAATATAATTTGCTTCCTTCTAGACTGGTTTGTGTGTGTTGATACTGTAGGGACTTTGGTGGAAATAGTTTTTAAATGTATTGTATATATAACATTATATAACATGTTAGGAGAGGAGAAAAAACTTTCCCCATTCATCTTTCAGGACAGCACCATAGAGAGACACCGGCTCCTCCCCTCTTAGGAAACACCGCCTTCCAATTCAACATTTAAATCTCATCCTCCCAACGGCCCCTCAGTTCAGGTGTTTCCTCCGGTGGGGAGACACTGCTTGGGAACCAAGGCCTTAGTTTTACAGTCTCTTACAGGGGATCCTTTTGAGCCGTTGGAATCCTGTACCTTGAAGTTGATCACCCTCAAAACGGTGTTTTTGGTGGCGATCACCACAGCAAGGAGAGTAAGTGAACTCGAAGCCCTTTCGATTAGGGCGCCTTTTTTCCAGGTTTTTCCGGACCGTTTGATTTTTAAAACGGATCCGGCCTTTTTGCCAAAAGTGGCCTCTAGTTTTCATAGGGGCCAAGAAATTATTTTACCTACCTTCTGTTCGAATCCTGTGAGGGAACAGGAGCATATTTTTCACAAACTGGACGTTAGAAGGTGCGTCCTTCAGTACTTAGATAGTACGAAACAGTTTAGGAAATCCGATTCTTTTTTTGTATTATTTTCAGGGGCTAGGAAAGGGTTCAAAGCCTCTAAACGATCAATAGCCAGATGGTTAAGGTTGGCCATTAGCCAGGCCTATGTAGTCGGGGGTTTAGAGCCCCCGGAGGGTATTAAAGCACATTCCACCAGGGCAGTGGCAACTTCTCAAGCAGAGTGGGCTGGTGCTTCTCCGGAGCAGATCTGTAGAGCAGCAACGTGGTCCAGTTTTTCCACGTTTGTGAAGCATTACAGATTGGACCTGCTGTCAGCCAAAGACCAAGCCTTTGGGCGTAAGGTGCTGCAGGCAGTAGTCCCTCCCTAAGGTAAGGTGCTCGCTTATCCTCTCTATGGTGCTGTCCTGAAAGATGAATGGGGAAAAACGGAGTTACTTACCGGTAACATCCTTTTCCAGGAATCTTTCAGGACAGCACTAGTACCCACCCAGGTTATTGATCATCTATGAGAACTCATCGCATGAGAGCGTCAGGTAAGATAAAGATTTGTATGACGTATTCTTGTGTCTCCCCAGCTGGCCGGAGGAAGTCGTGAAGAACTGAGGGGCCGTTGGGAGGATGAGATTTAAATGTTGAATTGGAAGGCGGTGTTTCCTAAGAGGGGAGGAGCCGGTGTCTCTCTATGGTGCTGTCCTGAAAGATTCCTGGAAAAGGATGTTACCGGTAAGTAACTCCGTTTTTTTGTTCTTGTTACATTTTGTGTCCACTGACCCAACATATGCAGTCCATGGTCCTTAATTTTTCTGTTTCTGTTGCACAGATAGTTCCATCCAAAACACAACACACAAATGTGATTCATTTATTTTATTAGTACTGTTGCCATTGATTGATTAGCATGTGGTATTAGTACTTTTCGTCTATTGATTGATTGCGGATGAAGTGACTGTTTGACCTTTAATTATGAGGCACCACATTGAAAATGACATTGAGCTATAGCTGCTTGTAATCCAGCTGGAATACCCAGCAGGAAACCATTTGGAGTTCATTCAGGATGATTGAGAATGCCTCGAGAAAACACTCTACTGTCACTTGTGCTTCTCAATAGATAACCCATCCTGCTTTGCTCATGCACGCTGATGCTTTGCATGTATTATAAATCCTGGAAATTATGTGTGTCTTGTCAGACAACTACAAGAATACCCACACACAGAATATATGCATTGTATGTAAATATACTTAAAGAATAACTCTACCCAGAACTTTTTGGGAGTTTGGATAGAATCTGGAAGGACTATAACTTGGTGAGTTTATCTCTTAAGCCTCGTACACACGATCGGATTTTCCAATGGGAATTGTGATGACAGGCTGTTGGCGGAAAATCCAACCATTGTACGCTCCATCAGACAATTGTTGGCCAACTTTCCGTGGACAAATGTTGGATGGCAGGTTTAAACATTTTCCACAGACAACGGTCTGTTGTCGGATTTTCCGAGCGTGTGTACACAAGTCCGTCAGACCAAAGTACAAACGAGCATGCTCGGAAGCAAGGACGAGCCAGAAGCGGTCGGTCTTGTAAACTAGTGTTCATAATGGAGAATTAACATTCGTGACGTGGCAAATTATGAAATCTCCAAATGCAGCGCACAATTCTCTTCTTTTTTAATGGGATAATAATGAAGCTACTTTGCTGGTGATACTGATGGAGTTCTGCCATGTGTATTTTAAAAGGCTTTTATTTTCTAGCGATATCAAGAATAATATTATTATGCTTGTTTTTTTCTGTTTTTGTTTTTTTTTTTGGGGGGGGGGGGGGCAGGTTACCACAACACCATTATCCCGTAGTTTTTAAGATCAAAGATACAACTATGTTGGTGTCCCTTGTCAATTTTACATTGTATTTTTTTTAAATGTAACTGCCTACTCCCAAACTGTCATTCGAAGTAAAACACATAGCCAAGTATTTTTCTCCACAATTTTTTTATTGTGCATTAAGAAAACAAATACAATTAGACATGCTATCTGCCAATAGAACTTAACCAATAAGTGCATTCTATGCATCCAAAAATATACCAAATCAAATCATTATTTAAACAAAAAATAAAAGCCTCATACACGTGTCCTGCTTTTTAATATAGGGGGTCAACAATGCCAAGAGTTGGTGAAAGCAGAGGTCCGTCATCCGGAGATAATTGCAAAAATCATCCAGATTATTCTCCTGGAGCTCCCGCAGCAAATGGCATATGACATAATTGAGCAGCCAATTTTTGGGCCAAGAAATCCTCCTCCTGTTCCTGGACTGGATTTGGGTCAAAGCAGTAACTCTAACGCCAATAATACGTTATCAGCAGCAGTGTACACGAGGCCTTACTGTCTGGGTGGCCACTGGGGAGATTTTCCCCCTCTTCTTGCTCTAGTGAAACCTAGCTCTGATGTCTCTCTAATAGAGACACAGCAGTAAAAGCACAAAAGAAGCATTTTTGATCTTTTTTTGGATATATATATTTTTTTCTTTTTTATCGGTTTGTACCTTTTTACTTTCTTTCCCAACTTGACTTCCATGGTGAGGTACGTCATTTCCACGTTTGCATCGACCCCTCCCCCCGCGTTGCTTTCTGGGACCTGTGTATGTCCCAGAAAACGGCAGGAAAATTTAGAAATTGCTGTGCGACTCATGCATGCGCAGTAGGAAACCTGCATCCGAAGCCGATGGACAAATCTGCTTGGGGTGCCAACATCGCAGGGTCCCTGGACAGCTAAGTGTCCTTATATTAAAGTTATCAGCTACAGTATTTTTAAGGCTGGAACTCCACTTCAAGTACCTGTAAGCATTGTGCTTTGAGTTTATAGGAGTCGCAACGTCCCTTCTGGTTTCCTCGGCTGCCAATGGCGGCGTTTTAAAAAAAAGTCAGTATTCCAAAACGCAGATTTTGGTGTTTTGAATACTTTGAAGTTCAAAGGAGGGGTTTGGGGTCTTAGACCCCCGATCCCTCCATAAAGTGTACCTGTCACATAATAGGCATACTGTCAGAAGGGATGTTTACATTCCTTGTGACGTCATTAAAAGTGATCAGATTATTTCTTTCTATTTTTTTCTTTTAAAGGGACAGTGTTAAATAAAAAATAAGAAAAAATGTTTTAAAGCGCCCCCGTTCCCGCAAGCTCACACACCAAAGAAAACGCGTACGTATGTCACACCCGCTAATGTAAACGGTGTTCAAATCACACATGTGAGGTATCGCCTTGATCACTGGAGCAAATGACCTCCTCTGTAACTCTAAACAGGTAAACTTTAAAATTTTTTAAATGTCGCCTATGGAGATGTTTAACCACTTCAGCCCCGGAAGGTTTTACCCCCTTCCTGACCAGAGCACTTTTTACAATTCAGCACTGCGTCGCTTTAACTGCTAATTGCGCGGTCATGCAATGCTCTACCCAAACGAAATTTGCGTCCTTTTCTTCTCACAAATAGAGCTTTCTTTTGATGATATTTGATCACCTCTGCCGTTTTTATTTTTTTCGCTATACACGGAAAAAGACCGAAAATTTTGAAAAAAAATGATATTTTCTACTTTTTGTTCTAAAAAAAATCCAATAAACTCAATTTTAGTCATACATTTAGGCCAAAATGTATTCGGCCACATGTCTTTGGTAAAAAAAATGTCAATAAGTGTATATTTATTGGTTTGCGCAAAAGTTATAGCGCCTACAAACTAGGGTACATTTTCTGGAATTTACACAGCCTTTAATTTATGACTGCCTATGTCGTTTCTTGAGGTGCTAAAATGGCAGGGCAGTACAAAACCCCCACAAATGACCCCATTTTGGAAAGTAGACACCCCAAGGAATTTGCTGAGAGGCATGTTGAGCCCATTGAATATTCATTTTTTTTGTCCCAAGTGATTGAATAATGACAAAAAAAAAAAAAAATTACAAAAAGTTGTCACTAAATGATATATTGCTCACACAGGCCATGGGCATATGTGGAATTGCACCCCAAAATACATTTAGCTGCTTCTCCTGAGTATGGGGATACCCCATGTGTGGGACTTTTTGGAAGCCTAGCCACGTACGGGGCCCCGAAAACCAATCACTGCCTTCAGGATTTCTAAGGGCGTACATTTTTGATTTTACTCCTCACTACCTATCACAGTTTTGAAGGCCATAAAATGCCCAGATGGCATAAAACCCCCCCAAATGACCCCATTTTGGAAAGTAGACACCCCAAGCTATTTGCTTTGAGGCATGTTGAGTCCATGGAATGTTTTATATTTTGACACAAGTTGCGGGAAAGTGACAAATTTTTATTTTTTTTATTTTTTTTTGCACAAAGTTGTCACTAAATGATATATTGCTCACACAGACCATGGGCATATGTGGAATTGCACCCCAAAATACATTTAGCTGCTTCTCCTGAGTATGGGGATACCACATGTGTGAGACTTTTTGGGAGCCTAGCCGCGTACGGGGCCCCGAAAACCAATCACTGCCTTCAGGATTTCTAAGGGCGTACATTTTTGATTTTACTCCTCACTGCCTATCACAGTTTCGGAGGCCATGGAATGCCCAGGTGGCACAAACCCCCCCAAATGACCCCATTTTGAAAAGTAGACACCCCAAGCTATTTGCTGAGAGGCATGGTGAGTATTTTGCAGCTCTCATTTGTTTTTGAAAATAAAGAAAGACGAGAAAAAAAAATTTTTTTTTTTTTTTTTTCAATTTTCAAAACTTTGTGACAAAAACTGAGGTCTGCAAAATACTCACTATACCTCTCATCAAATAGCTTGGGGTGTCTACTTTCCAAAATGGGGTCATTTGGGGGGGGTTTTTGCCACCTGGGCATTCCATGGCCTCCGAAACTGTGATAGGCAGTGAAGAGTGAAATCAAAAATTTACGGCCTTAGAAAGCCTGAAGGCGGTGCTTGGTTTTTGGGGTCCCGTACGCGGCTAGGCTCCCAAAAAGTCCCACACATGTGGTATCCCCATACTCAGGAGAAGCAACAGAATGTATTTTGGGGTGTAATTTCACATATTCCCATGGCATGTTTGAGCAAAATATCATTTAGTGACAACTTTGCACAAAAAAAAATTAAAAAAATAAAAAATTGTCTCTTTCCCGCAACTTGTGTCACAATATAAATTATTCCATGGACTCAACATGCCTCTCAGCAAATAGCTTGGGGTGTCTACTTTCCAAAATGGGGTCATTTGGGGGGGTTTTGAACTGTCCTGGCATTTTATGCACAACATCTAGAGGCTTATGTCACACATCACCCACTCTTCTAACCACTTGAAGACAAAGCCCTTTCTGACACTTATTGTTTACATAAAAAAATAATTTTTTTTTGCAAGAAAATTACTTTGAACCCCCAAACATTATTTTTTTTTTTAAAGCAAATGCCCTACAGATTAAAATGGTGGGTGTTTCATTTTTTTTTTTCACACAGTATTTGCGCAGCGATTTTTCAAACGCATTTTTTGGGGAAAAACACACTTTTTTACATTTTAATGCACTAAAACACACTATATTGCCCAAATGTTTGGTGAAATAAAAAAGATGATCTTAGGCCGAGTACATGGATACCAAACATGACATGCTTTAAAATTGCGCACAAACGTGCAGTGGCGACAAACTAAATACATTTTTAAAAGCCTTTAAAAGCCTTTACAGGTTACCACTTTAGATTTACAGAGGAGGTCTACTGCTAAAATTACTGCCCTCGATCTGGCCTTCGCGGTGATACCTCACATGCATGGTGCAATTGCTGTTTACATTTGACGCCAGACCGACGCTTGCGTTCGCCTTAGCGCGAGAGCAGGGGGGACAGGGGTGCTTTTTTTTTTTTTTTTTTTCATTATTATTATTATTTTTTTATCTTATTTTTAAACTGTTCCTTTCATTTTTTTTTTTAAATCATTTTTATTGTTATCTCGGGGAATGTAAATATCCCCTATCATAGCAATAGGTAGTGACAGGTACTCTTTTTTGCAAAAATTGGGGTCTATTAGACCCTAGATTTCTCCTCTGCCCTCAAAGCATCTGACCACGCCAAGATCGGTGTGATAAAATGCTTTCCCAATTTCCCAATGGCGCTGTTTACATCCGGCGAAATCTAAGTCATAAAATGCTCGTAGCTTCCGATTTCTTAGGCCATAGAGATGTTTGGAGCCACCCTGGTCTCTGATCAGCCCTATGGTCAGCTGGCTGAATCACCGGCTGCTTTCTCAGGTTCCCTGTTGAGACAGGAGAGCCAGAGAAAAACACGGAAGACGTTGGGGGAGGGGGGGGCATTCCCTCCCACTGCTTGTAAAAGCAGTCTAGAGGCTAATTAGCCGCTAGGATTGCATTTACATGAAAGCTGACCGCTGGCTGAAAAGAATGATACCAAGATGATACCTAAACCTGCAGGCATCATTCTGGTATAACCACTCAAAGTCGTGAATGGCGTACCTGAAGACAAAAAAATGGTTAACAATAAAGCACAGTAAACGGTAAGGTATAAAAAATTGTATACCTGAAAAGCAAACATGATAAAACATAATAACAATAAAACATTGCAGAATAGAATACAGTAAAAAAGAGCAGAACAATAGAGAGAGAATAGAGAGAGAGAGAACAATAAAACGCCAACTATTTTTTTTTTTTTTTTATATTTTTGTTTGTGTTTTTTTTTTTTTTTTTCACTTTTTTTTGTAACTAACTTTTATAACTGTAACCGGTTCCAGGTTCGGGTCTCTCAAAATGCGATGGCATCTTGGGAGACCCTGTGAAAGTGTGCCTAGTCTGTGCAATGCTGTACCCTACGCTAATAGTCAACTAGTGAATGGTAGCGTTCAAAACATTCACCAATGCAAAGACCAGGATTGTCCGGACAGGAGGGACAATAATAGCGGGCGTCACGCCTATATCCGCGCTTGCTGCAGACACAACATCTTTTTTGGGGGGGTTCGTTGGGTAGGGGTACTCGGGAGGACATAAAAATGCCTCTCATGCAGCTGACTGAATTTGGTTGGGGATGTGAATGGGGGAAGTACGGGCGCTGCAGAAGCGGTGGGTTCCCAATTAGGATTGGCGAATGCAGCAGGAAGGGCACTATGGGCACGACGGGCCTGTGTTTGTCTTTTTGGTGGCAGCGGGACATTACTTGTGCTTGCCACCTCACCAGCTTGAACTGCACTTATGGGACTCGCCACGTCACCAAGTGTTACTGCAGTGCTAGTTTGACTACGACCGGGGTGTACTAGGCCGCTGGCGCTTGCCAGTTCACCAAAACGCTACCAAAAAAACTGTTAGCGATCGCAGGGATCAGGCCTGACTCTGCGAACGCTGCAGTTATGCGTTTAGTGTTTTGTAAGTGTCAGTGATCGATCGATACTGCACTTGGGTGGGCTGGGCCGGGCGGAGGGGCAAAACGCAGGTGCTAGCAGGTATCTGGGCTGATCCCGCTAACACTGCGTTTGTGGGAACCCTAAACTGCTGGGGACGCCAGTATAGATCTGATCGGATCAGGTATTGATCCGATCAGATACTATACCACTAAGGGAGGTGTATGCTGCGTGCGTGGGTGTTAGCGGTACTGGCGCTAATCTGACGCTGCCTGGGGCTGGTGCTTGCCAGTTCACCAAAACGCTACCAAAAAAACTGTTAGCGATCGCAGGGATCAGGCCTGACTCTGCGAACGCTGCAGTTATGCGTTTAGTGTTTTGTAAGTGGCAGTGATCGATCGATACTGCACTTGGGTGGGCTGGGCGGAGGGACAAAATGCAGGTGCTAGCGGGTATCTGGGCTGATCCCGCTAACACTGCGTTTTTGGGAACCCTAAACTGCTGGGGACACTAGTATAGATCTGATTGGATCAGATATTGATCCGTTCAGATACTATACCACTAAGGGAGGCGTATGCTGCGTGCGTGGGTGTTAGCGGTACTGGCGCTAATCTGACGCTGCCTGGGGCGACGCAAATCAACGCCGGGCGATCGGGGGGCTAAACCTTTATTCGGTAATAAACGGCGGGTGCCCTGACACTATAAAAAATAAACGAACTAACCAGCGTCACCCGTAACGGTTATACGGTGATCAGTGGTGAAAGGGTTAACTAGGGGGCCATCAAGGGGTTAAAACATTTATTAGGTAGTATATGGGGGTCCCTGTCGCTATAAAACACTGACGGCGAACCTAAATATTTACGTCCCTAACTACCGTCACCAGCGACACTAATACAGCGATCAGAAAAATGATCGCTTAGCGACACTGGCGACAGGGGGTGATCAAGGGGTTAAAACTTTATTAGGGGGGTAAGGGGGGTACCCTAGACGTACAGGGGGCTAAACCTTTATTCGGTAATAAACGGCGGGTGCCCTGACACTATAAAAAATAAACAAACTAACCAGCGTCACCCGTAACGGTTATACGGTGATCAGTGGTGAAAGGGTTAACTAGGGGGCAATCAAGGGGTTAAAACATTTATTAGATAGTATATGGGGGTCCCTGTCGCTATAAAACACTGACGGCGAACCTAAATATTTACGTCCCTAACTACCGTCACCAGCGACACTAATACAGCGATCAGAAAAATGATCGCTTAGCAACACTGGTGACAGGGGGTGATCAAGGGGTTAAAACTTTATTAGGGGGGTTAGGGGGGTACCCTAGACCTAAAGGGGGCCTAAGACTCACTGCCCTAACACACTAACTGACACAAACTGACACCAATACAGTAATCAGAAAAAAAAAAAAAAAAAACCTGCTTGGTGTCAGTTTGTGACAGGGGGGGGGGGTGATCGGGGGGCGATCGGGGGGGGGATCGGGGTGAAATGTGTGCCTGGCATGTTCTACTGTGTGTGTAGTGTTTGGTGCACTCACATTACAGTCTTCTCTCCTCGGCCCGGAACGGAAAATACAGAGCCGAGGAGAGATGACATCATTTCCTCTGCCTCTGTGTACAATACAGAGGCAGGGAAATGATCCCATTGGCTGGGAGCGATCGCGAGGGGGGGGCCACGAATGGATGGCCTCCCCCTCACCACCGATCGCCGGGGGACATTTGCCGACCGCCGCAGGCACCGGGGGGGGGTCCGATCGCACCCCCCACCCGCGGGCAGGCAGGGACGTACAGGTAAGCCCTTTTGCCTGCCCGTGCCGCTTTGTCGACGTACATCGTCGTGCGGCGGTCGGCAAGTGGTTAAGTACCGTACCTTGTCGCCATTCCACGAGTGCGTGCAATTTTAACCAGTCGCCGACCGCCGCACGGCGATGTACGTCGGCACAATGGCACGGGCAGGCAAAAGGCACAGGCCGATCGGAACCGCCCCCCCACCCCCCCCCCCCCCCGGTGCCAGCGGCGGTGGGATTATCGTCAGGGGCAATCAGAGGTGAGGGGGAGGCCACTCATTCGTGGCCCCCCCTGGCGAATGAGATGCTTCCTCGGCTTCTGTAATGTAAACAGAAGCGGAGGAAGTGATGTCATCTCTCCTCCAGCTGGTCTTTTCGTTCCGGCGCCGAGGAGAGAAGACATCAAGTAAGTTTGCACCAACACTACACTTCCAGTAGAACACGCAGGCACACTTTTCACCCCGATCATCCCCCTGTACCCCCTGTCACAGTGACACCAATAGCAGTTTTTTTTTTTTCTGATTATTGCATTGGTGTCAGTTTGTGACTGTTATAAGTGGTAGGGCAGTTAGGGTTAGCCCTCTTTAGGTCTAGGGTACTAACCCCCTCCTAATAAAGTTTTAACCCCGTGATCACCCCCCGTCGCCAGTGTCACTAAGCGATCGTTTATCTGATCGCTGTATTAGTGACACAGGTGGCGCTAGTTAGGGAGGTAAGTATATAGGTTCGTTGTCAGTGTTTTATAGTGACAGGGACCCCCATATACTACCTAATAAAGGTTTTAACCCCCTGATTGCCCCCTAGTTAACCCTTTCACCAGTGATCACCGTATAACTGTTACGGGTGACGCTGGTTAGTTAGTTTGTTTATTATAGTTTTAGGGCACCCGCCGTTTATTACCTAATAAAGGTTTAACCCCCTAATTGCCCCACGATGATATAAGATACGTTTTTAGGGTCAGATAAGGTCTGCGTCACCCCAGGCAGCGCCAGGTTAGCGCCAATACCGCTAACACCCACGCACGCAGCATACACCTCCCTTAGTGCTATAGTATCTGAACGGATCAATATGTGATCCGATCAGATCTATACTAGCGTCCCCAGCAGTTTAGGGTTCCCAAAAACGCAGTGTTAGCAGGATCAGCCCAGATACCTGCTAGCACCTGCGTTTTGCCCCTCGGCCCAGCCCACCCAAGTTCAGTATCGATCGATCACTGACACTTAAAAAACACTAAGCACACATAACTGCAGCGTTCGCAGAGTCAGGCCTGATCCCTGCGATCGCTAACAGTTTTTTGGTTGCGTTTTGATTCAGTCGCTGACAGGAGCTTTTTTGTTTTTTGCCTGTGAGTCTCACTAGTGTACTCCTAAATTTAGAGCCCAAAATGGCAAATCAAAGGTACACTAGTGAAGAGGCCTACACGTTTCTGAGCATGACAGATAGTGAAGAGGAAGTCACTCATCTGTCAGATTCAGGCTCCGAATATGATCCTGTAGACGACAGCGGCTCCATGACAGATAGCTCTGACAACGGAGTTTTGGTCCCTGCCAAGGTCAGGCCTACCAGACCCCAAACTTCTTCTGCTGTTGTTGAGGTGCAGGAACCGCAGGGCTCTCGTATGGAGCAGAGAAGTACTAGCGCCGCTATTCCTTCTGGTGAACTGGCAAGCACCAGCAGCCTAGTACACCCTAGTCGTACATCCAGCACTGCAGTAACACTTGGTGACGTGGCGAGTCCCATAAGTGCAGTTCAAGCTAGCGAGGTGGCAAGCACAAGTAGTGTCCCGCTGCCACCAAGAAGACGAACACAGGCCCGTCGTGCCCATAGTGCCCTTCCTGCTGCATTCGTCAATCCGAATTGGGAACCCACCACTTCTGCAGCACCCGTACTTCCCCCATTCACTGGCCAACCCCGCATTCAGGTGGAAACAGTTGATTTTACGTCACTGGATTTTTATTCGCTGTTTTTCACCGAAGATCTCTATATATCTATTGTGGACCAAAGCAATTTGTACGCTGGTCAACACATCGCCACTATTCCCCAGTCCTCCCTTGCCAGAGATTGGAGACCAATTACGGTCTCCGAATTTAAGATCTTTTTGGGCCTTTCCCTCAACATGGGCATAAATAAAAAGAGTGAGTTGCGGTCATATTGGTCTACTGACCCAGTTTACCATATGCCCCGTGTTCTCTGCCTCCATGGCCAGGGCACGATACGAGCAGATTTTGCGGTTCATGCACTTCAACAACAATGAACTCTGTCGTCCTCGTGGAGACCCTGAATACGATCGGCTCTACAAAATTCGGCCCCTCGTAAACCACTTCAACCAACGTTTTGCAGACTTGTTTACTCCCCATCAAGTTGTCTGCGTTGATGAGTCCCTGATTACATTTTCTGGCCGCTTGTCATTCAAACAGTACCTTCCCAGCAAGCGTGCCAGATACGGGTTCAAGATGTTTATGCTCTGTGACGGGGCCACAGGCTGTACATGTAGTTTTATGGTTTACGAGGGCAAATATAGTCACGTAGAGCTGACAAACTGCCCTGACTACATAGGAAGCGCTGGCAAGATTGTGTGGGACTTGGTGTCACCCTTATTCGGAAAGGGGTACCATTTATTTGTGGACAATTATTACACGAGCGTGCCACTTTTTAGTCACCTTTTTGATCATCAAATTGGAGCATGTGGCACCGTGCGATCTAATCGCCGGGGCTTTCCCCAGCGGCTTGTAGATTCCCGTCTTAGGCTGGGGGAGAGAGCCTGCTTGCGGTGTAATAATTTGCTCGCTATGAAGTGGAGGGACAATAAGAATGTTTTCGTTCTTACCTCCCTTCATGCAGACACGACGGTACAAATTACTACAGCGACTGGTGTTGTGGAGAAACCCCTCTGTGTCCACGAATATAACCAAAATATGGGAGGGGTGGACCTCAACGACCAGTTGTTGGCGCCGTACCTAGTTGCCCGTAAAGCCAGATGCTGGAACAAAAAAGTGTCTGTATACTTATTTCAATTGGCTTTGCTGAACGCTTATGTGCTATACAGAGCTTCAGGACGGACTGGATCCTTCCTTAAATTCCAGGAAGAGATCGTCAGAGCCCTTCTGTTTCCAGACGGTTCTCCACCTCACCATCCCCAACCAAATGCAGTAAGCCGGCTGCATGAGAGGCATTTTATTTATGTCCTCCCGAGTACCCCTACCCAAGGAGTCCCCCAAAGAAAATGTGTCTGCAGAAAGCGCGGATATGGGCCTGACACCCGCTATTATTGTCCCTCCTGTCCTGGCAATCCTGGTCTTTGCATTGGTGAATGTTTTGAGCGCTACCATACACTAGTTGAGTTTTAGCGTAGGGTACAGCAGTGCACAGACTAGGACACACTTTCACAGGGTCTCCCAAGATGCCATCGCATTTTGAGAGACCCAAACCTGGAACCGGTTACAGTTATAAAAGTTACAGTTATAAAAAAAATGTAAAAAAAAAAAAAAAAAAAACGTAAAAAAAATAAAAACACAAAAAAAAATAGTTGTCGTTTTATTGTTAACTCTCTCTCTATTCTCTCTCTATTGTTCTGCTCTTTTTTACTGTATTCTATTCTGCAATGTTTTATTGTTATGTTTTATCATGTTTGCTTTTCAGGTATGTAATTTTTTTATACTTTACTGTTTACTGTGTTTTTTTGTTAACCATTTTTTTGTTTTCAGGTACGCCATTCAGCTGCAGTGTGGATTTATTTATCTTGACAGCAACAGCGTTTGCTCCCACGATACATAAAGCCGTGACTCCAGCGCTGTCGGAGGTGATTTCACCACCACAGTTACATACTTCAGCATATATGCCGAAGCGTGGAGGCAGCAGTGGGCGGAGGAGCGATTTGCTCCTACTTTTTGCGGGAGGATGCCCCCATGCTTCGGCATATATATATTTTAGGCACAGGTTATGTAAAATGTTTTATTTTTTACTATTTTTTTTTTGTATTTGCTTTGCAGGTATGGTAAGTCTTACTGTTATACTGTAATGTTATTTTGTTTTATTGTTAACCATCATTTGCTTAGCAGGTACGCCATTCAGTTGCAGCGCGGATTTATTTATCTTGACAGCAACAGCGTTTGCTCCCACGATACATAAAGCCGACACTCCATCGCTGTCGGAGGTGATTTCACCACCACAGTTACATACTTCAGCATATATGCCGAAGCGTGGGGGCAGCAGTGGGTGGAGGAGCGAATTGCTCCTGCCTTTTGCGGGAGGATGCCCCCATGCTTCGGCATATATATAAACGGTGCATGTATGCCCATCATTAGAAGTGGATGGATGAAGGGAGGTATTCTAATGGTGGGCATACCCACCGATCAATATTTTTTTTTTGTTCAGCCCACAGGCTGCATGAAAAAAAATGACAATATATGCCCAACAAGGACCAGCAACGTACTGGTATGGTGCTGGACTTTAACTGGTTATACCAGAATGATGCCTGCAGGTTTAGGTATCATCTTGGTATCATTCTTTTCAGCCAGCGGTCGGCTTTCATATTAAAGCAATCCTAGCGGCTAATTAGCCTCTAGACTGCTTTTACAAGCAGTGGGAGGGAATGCCCCCCCACCGTCTTCCATGTTTTTCTCTGGCTCTCCTGTCCCAACAGGGAACCTGAGAATGCAGCCGGTGATTCAGCCAGCTAACCATAGAGCTGATCAGAGACCAGAATGGCTCCAAACATGTCTATGGCCTAAGAAACTGGAAGCTACGTGCATTTCATGACTTAGATTTCGCCGGATGTAAACAGCGCCCTTGGGAAATTGGGAAAGCATTTTATCACACCGATCTTGGTGTGGTCAGATGCTTTGAGGGCAGAGGAGAGAACTAGGGTCTAATAGACCCCAATTTTTTCAAAAAAAAGAGTACCTGTCACTACCTATTGCTATCATAGGGAATATTTACATTCCCTGAGATAACAATAAAAATGACAAAAAAAAAAAATGAAAGGAACAGTTTAAAAATAAGATAAAAAAGCAAAAAAAAAAAAAAGAGCACCCCTTCCCCCCTGCTCTCGCGCAAAGGTGAACACAAGCGTCGGTCTGGCGTCAAATGTAAACAGCAATTGCACCAGGCATGTGAGGTATCACCGCGAAGGTCAGATCGAGGGCAGTAATTTTAGCAGTAGACCTCTGTAAATCTAAAGTGGTAACCTGTAAAGGCTTTTAAAGGCTTTTAAAAATGTATTTAGTTTGTCGCCACTGCACGTTTGTGCGCAATTTTAAAGCATGTCATGTTTGGTATCCATGTACTCGGCCTAAGATCATCTTTTTTATTTCATCAAACATTTGGGCAATATAGTGTGTTTTAGTGCATTAAGATTTTAAAAGGTGTGTCTTTTCCAAAAAAAATGCGTTTGAAAAATCGCTGCGCAAATACTGTGTGAAAAAAAAAATGAAACACCCACCATTTTAATCTGTAGGGCATTTGCTTTAAAAAAATATATAATGTTTGGGGGTTCAAAGTAATTTTCTTGCAAAAAAAAATAATTTTTTCATGTAAACAAAAAGTGTCAGAAAGGGCTTTGTCTTCAAGTGGTTAGAAGAGTGGGTGATGTGTGACATAAGCTTCTAAATGTTGTGCATAAAATGCCAGGGCAGTTCAAACCCCCCCCAAATTACCCCATTTTGGAAAGTAGACACCCCAAGCTATTTGCTGAGAGGCATGTCGAGTTCATGGAATATTTTATTTTATTGTGACACAAGTTGCGGGAAAAAGACAATTTTTTTTGCACAAAGTTGTCACTAAATGATATATTGCTCAAACATGCCATGGGAATATGTGAAATTACACCCCAAAATACATTCTGTTGCTTCTCCTGAGTAGGGGGATACCACATGTGTGAGACTTTTTGGGAGCCTAGCCGCGTACGGGACCCCGAAAACCATGCACCGCCTTCAGGCTTTCTAAGGGCGTAAATTTTTGATTTCACTCTTCACTGCCTATCACAGTTTCGGAGGCCATGGAATGCCCAGATGGCACAAACCCCGCACCAAATGACCCCATTTTGGAAAATAGACACCCCAAGCTATTTGCTGAGAGGTATAGTGCGTATTTCCCCATACTCAGGAGAAGCAGCAGAATGTATTTTGGGGTGTAATTCCACATATGCCCATGGCATGTTTGAGCAATATATCATTTAGTGACAACTTTGTGCAAAAAAAAAAAAAGTTTGTCATTTTCCCGCAACTTGTGTCAAAATATAAAATATTCCATGGACTCAATATGCCTCTCAGCAAATAGCTTGGGGTGTCTACTTTCCAAAATGGGGTCATTTTGGGGGGGTTTTGTGCCATCTTGGCATTTTATGGCCTTCAAAACTGTGATAGGTAGTGAGGAGTGAAATCACAAATTTACGCCCTTAGGAATCCTGAAGGCGGTGCTTGGTTTTCGGGGCCCCGTACGTGGCTAGGCTCCCAAAAAGTCCCACACATGTGGTATCCCCATACTCAGGAGAAGCAGCTAAATGTATTTTGGGGTGCAATTCCACATAGGCCCATGGCCTGTGTGAGCAATATATCATTTAGTGACAACTTTTTGTAAATGTTTTTTTTTTGTCATTTAATCACTTGGGACAAAAAAAAAATGAGTATTCAATGGGCTCAACATGCCTCTCCTTGGGGTGTCTACTTTCCAAAATGGTGTCATTGGGGGGGTTTGTACTGCCCTGCCATTTTAGCACCTCAAGAAATGACATAGGCAGTCATAAACTAAAAGCTGTGTAAATTCCAGAAAATGTACCCTGGTTTGTAGACGCTATAACTTTTGGGCAAACCAATAAATAAACGTTCATTGACATTTTTTTTTACCAAAGACATGTGGCCAAATACATTTTGGCCTAAATGTATGACTAAAATTGAGTTTATTGGATTTTTTTTATAACAAAAAGTAGAAAATATCATTTTTTTTCAACATTTTCGGTCTTTTTCCGTTTATAGCGCAAAAAATAAAAACGCAGAGGCGATCAAAGAGCATCAAAAGAAACCTCTATTTGTGTGAAGAAAAGGACGCAAATTTCGTTTGGGTACAGCATTGCATGACCGCGCAATTAGCAGTTAAAGTGACGCAGTGCCAAATTGTAAAAAGTGCTCTGGTCAGGAAAGGGGTAAATCCTTCCGGGGCTGAAGTGGTTAAAGCGTAACATGTTGGGTATCTATTTACTTGGCGTAACATAATCTTTCACAATATGAAAAAAATTGGGGCTAACTTTACTGTTTTTTCTTATTTTTTAATTCAAGTGTATTTTTTACAAAATTGCATTTGAAAGACCGCTACGCAAATACTGTGTAATAGTGCAACAACTCTAGGGTCTTTGCTAAAAAAATATGTATAATGTTTGGGGATTGTAAGTAATTTTCTAGCAAAGAATACTGATTCTAACTTGTAAGCAACAAGTGTCAAAAATAGGCTTGGTCTTGAAGTGGTTATTGTCAGTAAAACAGCAAAATAGCAAATTTTGAATCATGTCATTACAGAATTGTTATTGTCATATTGGCGGCAGCCATAAGAGCTCAAACATCTATAAGAGCATCGTAAAGTTGATCAGCACCGATTTTGAAAGTCCCCTGTGAGTGTTCACTGATCATAGTTTTTTATGTGATATCCCAGTTGGTCTTCCCTGTCTCCACTTGAGGGATTGGGCTGGTCCCCAACTCCTGGTTTTTAATACGTGGAGTGGCATTGTCACAATATTAACTTCTTCCTATCCTTTTGAGGATGCTAGACTGCAGATTGCGTCTTAAAAGATCTATTGCACTTCCTATAGTTTTTGATATTTATTGTGGGAAAAAATCATGGGTGAATTGGGGGGAGGAGGGGAGCAGATGAAGGCAGTGCCCACTTGGTGAATTTGGCTCAGCCAAAGTGCCCACACCTGTAATAGATGTTTGAATCATCAACTACAGTATTTGCCCAGTACAGTACATGTGGCACTTAGATTTATTCTTGCAAGCAGGCAGCCAACTCTAGAATAGATTTGGCCAGATTTGTTGCACATTATAACAAATATTAATAATTTAAGCCGGTGCTGACCACCAATACAGCTCATGGAAACATTGGAACAAGCATTGATATGCCAATAAAGTCCTTAGACAATTACACTTTCCATGCTTGATACCTAAATAGATATCCAAGTTCAGGTAGTCCCCAAGTTACAAACATACGACTTAAATAAGACATACCGTATATACTCGAGTATAAGTCAAGGCCCTAATTTACCACAAAAAAAATGGGAAAAACGTATTGACTCGAGTGTAAGACTAGGGTGGGAAATGCAGCAGCTACCGGTAAATTTCAAAAATAAAAATAGATACCAATAATGTGCCCCTTAACATAAAATGTGTCCATCAGAGTGCCCCTTAACAGAAAATTTGCCCATCAGAGTGCCCCTTAACAGAAAATATGTCCAACAGCGTGTCCCTTAACATAAAATTTGCCCATGGACACATTTTATATTAAGGGACACTCTGATGGGCAAATTGTATGTTAAGGGGCACCCTGATGGGCACATTTTATATTAGGGGCACTCTGATGGGCACAACAAAACGTGCCCTCTAATGTAGAAACTGCCCATTAATACAAAATGTGCCTATCAGTGTTGCTCTTAAAATAAAATATGCCCATCAGAGTGTCCCTTAACATAAAATGTGCTCATCAGCGTGCCCCTTAACATAAAATAAGGGTCACGCTGATGGGCACCTTTTATGTTAAGGGGCACTCTGATGGGCACATTTTATTTTGGGGGCACGCTGATGGGTATATTTTTAATGTGCATGCTGATGGGCACATTTTATGTTAAAGGGCACTCTGATGGGCACAAGAAAATGTGTCCATCAGTGTGCCCCTTAAGAAAATATGCCCATCAGTGTGCACATTAAAAATATACCCATCAGCGTTCCCCTTAAAATAAAATTTGTCCATCAGAGTGCCCCTTAACATAAAAAAGGTTCCCATCAGCATGACCTTTAACAAAATAAAATATGCCCAGCCATTAGTGATCACTAGTTGGTCCACATACTGGTACCTTGAATGCAGGAGGGGCAGATTGCAGAAGCTGCAAGATGTGGAAAGCCTAAGCCAGGACCCGGGAACAGCGAGTAGCAGAGGGCGGGGCGTGCATGTGACGTCACGCCCCTACTCGTGGCCCGTGAGTGCGAGCTCGTCTTCGTCTCCGAGACCTGCGGTGAGGAGCAGGGGGCGGCCGCACGCACACAGCATCACTGGTTGCTGGGGAAACCCGCGGTCCCAGCAAACTAGTGACGGCATCCGCGAACCCAGCGGCACGCCTCCGCCCCCTTTTCTCCTCCATTACTTGCATTTTTTGGTTAAATGACTTGAGTATAAGTCGAAGTGGCTTTTTTCAGCCCAAAAAATGGGCTGAAAAATTCGACTTATACTCGAGTATATACGGTGCTTACAAACTGAGGGTAACATCAAGAAGCGAGAGGAAATCTACCCAAAGGAAGAGAAATTCACTCCTGTAAGAGTTATCATGGGAAAAAGGTGTCTCCACTGAAGCTTTATCACTGATCCTTGGTGACATTTTCTGAACAGGGGAACATACCGCAAAACAAACGTTACAGGGATGTTAGAGGAAGTAAACTCTGATGGGGTTTTACTTCCTTTCTTTTTCCCTGCAAAGAGAAGCATAATGTGCTAGTATGCATCGCATACTAGCACATTATGTGACACTTACCTGCAAACAAAGCCCGCACCATCCCCGCTGCAGGCCGCATCCATGTTCACCCCTCTTGCTTCCTTGCTTCCGGACTTTGGCTCTGTGACTGGCCAGAGCCACATGATGTAATTCCTGCGCATGCGCGTGGGAGCTGCCAGTCGTGGCACCTGCTACTAAAGAAACGGCACGGGGGGAGTTTCTTCACAGCGCATGCGCCAATGACATCATTGGCGCAGTACAAAGTAAATATCTCCTAAATGGCGCACGTTTAGGAGATGTTTACAGTACCTATAGGCTAGGCTTACCTATAGGTACAACTTGCAAATGTAGGTTTACAACCTCTTTAACCCTTCCCTATGCTATCCGAAACTTAAAATAATTTTTTGGCTAGAGTTACAATTAAAAACAATTTACCTGTTCCAACTTGCATACAAATTCAACTTAAGAACAAACCTACAGAACCTAACTTGTTTGTAACCAGGCGACTGCCTGTATGTTGCTAAAAATTTCCCCAAATCAAACTATTGTCTAAGTAGGTGTGCAGAGAGGTGCAGGAAAAATAATAAAACCTGTGCAGAAATCCTGTAATAATTGCTCTTTTGTGGTAATTTTGGGGGAAATTTAAAGAGAAATGAAGGGAAAAAGTTATTTTGCAATCATTAATGTCTTTACAAGCAAAAAGATGCATACAATCCTGCTCACTGATGGCTTTGTAATTCTACTCTACAAATGAATGAATCCCACGTAGTTACTTCCTTGAATTCTGTGACATATTCACAATGTCCTGTGAGTAGGTGCTGTGCCACAGAATTTAATGTCTGCCTTCTGAACTACAGAGGTGCTGAGAGGAGGAGTTTCAAGGAGCCAGGTTGGTACAGGAATCCCTTCTTGCAGGCAGCAAGGTACCATGGGATATGTAGTCCTTTAGAAATTGAAAGTAAACCGCAAATGAGAAGCTGCAAAGCATGCAGGGCATCCAGAAATTTGTGGAAAGAGATGACCAGCAGACAGGCAGCACTCACAACATGAAAGGCGATTTTTCAAGTAAGCTTATATGAGATTGTCAAGAATAAAATATTGATTGTATTGCTTTACAATGCTGATGTTCTAAAATGAAAGTGTGTGTGCTGTGATTATAGACTTCCTTTAACTAAAAGCTTATTGAATGAATGCAGTCTGACTGCCAGCGGCGTCACCACATCAGAGCTAGTACGTGACCAACTCTTGCTGCATTTATTAGGGCTTTATAGCTTCTTTCTTGGCAAAAAGAATATATAGATTTTCAAACCAATATTCTTAGAAAAATTCCTTTTGTTAAAAAAAAAAAAATTCTTAGGAAAAGAATGATTTAGGAGAGTTTGTTCTTCTAATTATTAGTGGGCCAAATCAATATTTATTTTCAACTGCTGTGATGAGAAAATATGAAGGAGCAGATGGAAAAAATTTCTGGAAGTCATTTTTTACATTGTATGTGGTTTTCATTCAGTTAAGTCTATTCATTCAAAAATCAAATATTAAAAGCAAAAAAAAAATCTTGAAAATTTTCGTAATATTTTTTTTTCTCTCAAAATTCTAATACTCTCTGGCCAGCTTTAGACACAGCATGCTTCACTCTATAGCACACAATGCTTTAGGTGCTGTGCAAGTTAGTTTAGGGGAGAGCGAATTTCTTAAAATGATGGTACCTTAAATGTACAATATAGATTTGATCACAGGCAGTATTTGATTAGACATACAGTGAGGGAAAAAAGTATTTGATCTCCTTCTGATTTTGAACGTTTGCCCACTGACAAAGAGATGATCAGTCTATAATTTTAACGGTAGGTCTATTTTAACAGTGAGATAGAATAACAACACAAAAATACAGAAAAACGCATTTCAAAATAGTTATAAATTGATTTGCATTTTAATGAGTGAAATAAGTATTTGACCCCTTCGCAAAACATGACTTAATACTTGATTGCAATTTTGACTTGTTGACAATCACAGAGGCCACCAGGTTTGGACACATCTCGGGAGGGATTTTGTTCCACTCCTCTCCAAGTCATTAAGGTTTGGAGGCTGACGTTTGGTAACTTGAACCCTCAGCTCCCTCCACAGGGGATCAAATACTTTTTTCCCCTCGCTGTACCATTAGCTCTATATGCTCATTCTGGTCTCTTGGTCATTGAATCTAGCCAGGAAACTGAATGATTTTTTTTTCAGTTTCTTCTCTTGTAAGTTGCTAAAGTCTTACAGATGCATTCTACTGCATGCAAGTTAAAGAATCTGTGGTACTTTTTGTCTACAGATTTAATAATATTGATCGCATACTTTGATAAACATATTTCTATCTAGAAAGAATGAAGTTTAGAAGATGTTCGGCATAGAAATTAACCCAGTTATTTTCATAGAGTAAGTTCTCACTACAGAAAAAAGTGTGTGGATGTGATACCTCCATCTCACACCCAGCATATAAATCCTTTGATTCCAACATTTCTCAGATGTGTCCAGAAATGTCACCAAAGGCTTTCCTTCCTGATGCCTCCTCTTCATCTGTACATACTGCTAGCAGTAGGTTTTTATTAATATTTAGAAAGTTTGCCTCCAGCAGTACTAAAGTGAGCATCAGAGAAACAACAGTTGTTTACCACGTTTGAACTGAAGGATCTCGCCCCAGAGATATGCTTTCACTTGAAGTGTACATCTTTCAATCTCAGCCCGCTACAAAGAGACGCATGAATAACAATTGTCATTTCTGGGCCGTACCTCTCCAATTATTTATTTGGTTTGTGTCTTCCAAGAAATGCACATAATGGAGAGCGACACTCAAAGCCCAATCGCTACTTTTAATGACAGCACGTTCATATGTCTCTGTGACATGCGTGTGTACTTAAAGAGAATAGAATAAACAGTCTTCTTAGAGGAAATTGTTAATAGCATTAACCTCCGTTACTGGGCATATCCAGGAGCATTACCAGATAGAGATGTAACAATCCTTTTCCACCTCACATGTAGCTGTTTAGAGCTCAGCTGTTACACTTCCATATTATGCTTTTGTACATTGTCACTTGCATAAAGCCAGTTACATGTGTGAAGAAATGGTATAGCCTGAAGCAGTTATAACTAATTATCATTAATTATATATTGTTATTAGCGATTACCCCCTAATTGATTGGACCATAGCAAACTAACATGATTTTAGATGATTGGGTTTATAAGCATATAGGAAACATACTGAATGTCTGGGTAAACACTGTCATCCCATTTTAATGGATGAACCTTGTTTGGTGACAGCTGTCTAAGGAGGATATCACCGCACATTGGGGAGATTTCCTCCAAATTCATACTGTGTTTGGGACAGGAGCTCAAGGAATATCATCCCACTTTTAAGAAATTGTTTGCACAACTTCTGTTCAAACATACAGAATTTGGGAGTGGCACACAAGACAAATGTGATTAAAAAATACATTGTAGACAATTGCTTCTCCTGCTGGTTTCTCCTATTGCTAGAGTTAACAGACATGTTCGTTGACTTATTTATTAAAACCAAGAGTGTTTCTATGTGAAATTACGGTAACTAATAGGAACCCAGTCAGCAATTATCTTTTATTTTTCTGACTGCTGGAAGCTAATAAAGGAAAAGTAGATTTGATGGCCTACTGCTACACACATTTATTGATCTTTTTACTGCCTTGAATAGGCCCATTGATATTGAAAACTGTCAGTGGTGATAATATACAAACAAGGATGCCTTCATTGCACCCAACACCGAAATCAGCAGGGTCAGTGACCCAGGAAAATGGGGACCTCACATCTTCAGTCTTGTGACAGTGCTTAGGCTGAGCAATTGACTGCTAGGCCTTAGTAGTGTCACAGGGGAGCAGCTCATGAAAGCACTAGATTGTGTTGCAAATAAGGATGAGCTCAGGTGTGTTCGCAACCCACACGTGCAGAGCCCGCCAGGAAGTCGGCACTGAGGTGCGCTAATGGCAGGCAGTGAGACATTTTCCCGATCCATGGCTGCAGGGATCGGGAAATGGATGTGTGGGTTGCAAACACACCTGAGCTCATCCTTAGTTACAAGCTGTGACAGAGAAGTTTCAAGGCAACGCAGGCATAAGGGGATTAGGGGCCCTTTGCAGAGAAACATGTCCTGCGTTTCTGTTTAAAAGCAAAATAAGGTGCACATCTACCACAGATAGGGCTGCCTGTTATTTAGCAAAGAATATGCATCAAGATTTTTCCCTGCACCTGTAATCCTGGACTGCCAAATGAAACCATGTTAAAATCTGCAGCAGACTTGCCACTGTAGATGAGACAGAGTTTTAATGCTATGCGTTGCCAGGGGCAGGTATTTCTACTGGCACAATGCTAATTTAGAGCAGCAGAGGGAGGGCCTTATGACTCAAGCTGCAGTTTTATTAGTAAATCACTCTCAAAATCTGTCTTGCTGATCAAATTATGCACTGTTTTGCTGTGCGACAGAATTAATAAGTCTCCCAAAGTGTCACTGAGAATCTGATCAGCAGTGTAATTACTAGCCTATAAATATTGGAATATTGTATCTTTATCACTTGACTGCTGTTATAACCAACCAAAAGGTATTTATGCTGGAAATGTTTTATTTTAAACACAAGTCTACTTCTAGTGCATACAGTGGATATAAAAAAAAGTCTACACACCCCTGTTAAAATGTCAGGTTTCTGTGATGTAAAAACATGAGAAAAAGATAAATCATTTGAGAACTTTTTCCACCTTTTTAATGTGACCTATAAACCGTACAACTCAATTGAAAAACAAACTGAAATCTTTTAGGGGGTGGAAGTAAAAATAAAATAATGTGGTTGCATAAGTGTGCACACCCTCTTATAACTGGGGATGTAGCTGTGTTCAGAAATAAGCAATTGCATTCAAACTCATGTTAAATAGGAGTCAGTACATACTTGCCATTATTCAGCCTAGGTTCACACTGATGCGGGTTAGAAATCAAACCGGCAATGAAGTCCGACTTCAGGGGGAGATTTGACAGACATCTGTGCTGGGTTCATGCACAGATGTCTATTCAAATTGCCCCCCAAGTCGCCAAAAGTAATAGCCACAGATTTGGCATGCGATTTGACATGTCAAATCGCATGCAAAATTGGCCCAATGTGAACGTGCGCTGAAACTGCCTCTGATTAACCCCAAATAAAGTTCAGGTTTTTGTAGTCAGTTTTAGTAGTCTTTCCTGACATTTTCTTAGTCACATCCTACAGTAAAAGCCATGGTCTGCAAAGAGCTTCCAAAGCATCAGAGAGATCTCATTGTTAAAAGGTATCAGTCAGGAGAAGGGTACAAAGGAATTTCCAAGACATTAGATATACCATGGAACACAGTGAAGACAGTCCTAATCGAGTGGAAAAAATATGGCACAACAGTGATATTACCAAGAACTGGACGTCCCTCCAAAATTGATGAAAAGATGAGAAGAAAACTGGTCAGGGAGGCTGCCAAGAGGCCTACAGCAACATTAAAGGAGCTGCAGGAATATCTGGCAAGTACTGGCTGTGTGGTACATGTGACAAAAATCCCCCATATTGTTCATATGTCTATGCTATGGGGTAGAGTGGCAAGACGGAAGCCTTTTCTACAAAGAAAAACATCCAAGTCCGGATAAATTTTGAAAAAACACATCTGAAGTCTCCCAAAAGCATGTGGGAAAATGTGTTATGGTCTAATTAAACCAAGGTTACATTTTTTTGGTCATAATGCCAAAAGATAGGTTTGCCACAAAAACAACACTGCACATCACCAAAAGAACACCATACCCACAGTAAAGCATGGTGGTGGCGGAAACATGCTTTGGAGCTGTTTTTCTTCAGCTGGAACAGGGGCCTTAGTCAAGGTAGAGGGAATTATGAACAGTTCCAAACACGAGTCAATATTGGCACAAAACCTTTAGGCTTTTGCTAGAAAGCTAAACATGAAGAGAAACTTCATCTTTCAGCATGACAACGACCCAAAGCATACATCCAAATCAACAAAGGGAATGGCTTGACCAGCAGAAGAATAAAGTTTTGTAATGGCCCAGCCAGAGCCCAGACCTGAATCTGATTGAAAATCTGTGGGGTGATCTGAAGAGGGCTGTGCACAGGAGATGCCCTCACAATCTGACAGAGTTGGAGTATTTTTGCAAAGAAGAGTGGGCAAATATTGCCAAGTCAAAATGTGCCATGCTGATAGACTCATAAGCAAAAAGACCAAGTTCTGTAATAAAATCAAAAGGTGCCTCAACAAAGTATTAGTTTAAGGGTATGCACACTTATGCAACCATATTATTTTAGTTTTTTTTTATTTTTACTTCCCTCCACCTAAAATATTTCAGTTTGTTGTTCAACTGAGTTGTACAGTTTATAGGTCACATTAAAGGTGGAAAAAGTTCTGAAATTATTTTCTTGTCTAATTTTTTTACATCACAGAAACCTGACATTTTAACAGGGAGTGTAGACTTTTTATATCCACTGTAGGGTTTGCAAATTTTTCTACAGTACTGTAGACTACCAGCTGTTACAGGTATAATGATAAAAGTGGCAGCAGAGGGTGGGGGTAGATGAGGCAGACAAATTGGTGGAGCTCCGCTTTAACCAGCAGAGTACCATGTGATCTAATCCTATCCTCCTTTTAGAGCATTTTGTTTTCCAATGTCTACTTACGTTTCTTTCATTTAATGATCTGCATTCTTACTGCAGTTTGCTAACTCTTTTTATAAATATATAGACTTTTCCTTACAAATCACAAAGAAAAATCTCAATAGGGGAACATTTTTGTTTTAAAATACATGTTCCCTAACAAATATACATTGACATTTCTTCAGTTACTCTCAGTTCAAGGAAACAAGAAACATAGAGCAGCCATATTACACAGAATAAGCCTTATATGAATCTTTTTTTAAATCTTTTAATATAAAAACTACATTTTTATCTCTTTTGAAATAATACACAAGAATGAGTCTCTTGTACTTTAGATGAGATTCCCCATAATGTCATGTTAGTGGGATGCTACCATTTGAAGTCTGTAGTTGACAGATGTCACCTGAAAGGGCTGCTTATGGATTATCCTGCAGTGTCAAACTCTGTTGGGTAATTTTAGACAAATGTGTCATGTGCAACATGGAAAGATGGCAGGCTGTACATTAGTGATTTCCCCAGTGCTTCAAGCAGGTAGTAATGTGTTGGGAAGTGCTCGGTCTCCACTGTGTACTGCTTTAGCATGGGGAAAAATCTGTTTGGAGAGAAATGACTTGAGTCGTGGAGGAATCCATTTGCAATGTGTGCCATCTAACATCTCTCAGACAATGCATTGTACTAAAGAGGCATTTTTGATTAATGTTTTATAAACACTTTTCAGCATGACAGCTTAAAGTTGCTCTAAATGTGTGCTTGGTGCTCACTTCCATAAAGTCAAATGCCTCCTCGTAAAGTCTCGTCAGAGTCTGTCAACCATAGTAACTCTGAATTTCTACCTTTAGAACATTAAAATTAATTTGCTTCGTTTATACAGATTCGGTGATAGCACGATGAAAAGACTCATAGCCTCACATTTGCCTAAATGTGTTATCCAGAGTGTCTTTTATTCATGGATGTTTGTGCTCTTAACTAAGTACTGCAATACACTTTAGCAACCACCTCTTGCTGTGGAATGTACGAGATACTGTGAACCTGTGTGTCATTTTATTACAGCTGATCAATGCTGAAGGGAAAAATGTAGCACAAATACAAACTATGTTCCTGAAAGATCTGAAAGGCTCACGCAATACCAAGTTTAACCTTCAGTACAACTTCAGTGAATAAAGTTTCAGTAGTTCAGTGTAAATACATCAGTTGACAAAGCATTGATACACCAAAATGAAATATAACAGCATTTTTATTGCTCTGTTTATAAGTGCAAGTTTTCACGCTATGAATACACTCAAGTCAAAATTAACCACTTGACCTCCGGAAGATTTATGACCAGGCCACTTTTTGCGATATGGCACTGCGTTACTTTAACTGGCAGTTCCGCGATCGTACAGAGCTGTACCCAAATACAATTTGTAATTTTGTTTCACACAAATAAAGCTTTCTTTTGGTTGTATTTGATCACCACTGCACTGTTTATTTTTTGCGATATAAACAAAAAAAGACTGACAATTTTGGGGGAAAAAAAAGTTTTTTACTTTCTGCTATAAAACATTTCCAATAAAAAAAAAATGTAAAAACTCTAATTTCTTCATAAATGTAGGCCAATATGTATTCTGCTACATGTTTTTGGTAAAAAAAAATCCCAATAAGTGTATATTGATTGGTTAATGTGAACGTTATAACATCTACAAACTGGTATATATACTGGGGAAATTTTTTTTTTAATACTTATAATGGCGGCGATCAGCAACTTATAGTGGAACTGCGACATTGCAGCAGACAATCGTACACTAGCTGACACTTTTGACTGGGCTGGGAAGGGGATAAACACCTAGGGCAATCAAAGGGTTACCTGTGTGGCTAGCCAGTGTTTCTGTTTACTATGTGTGCTGCTTTTACTAGGGGAAGAGATGGATCTTAGTTCCTGCTTTGCACGAACACATAATTCATCTCTTTCACCATCAGAACGGAACATAGGCAGGGCTCGGTTCTGAGTCTCTGCCTGATGATCTGCGGGTATTGAGTGCCCGGCACCCACAGATGGGCTTTTGTGAATAATCACAGCAGAAGCCTTCCGCTGGTGGCACACACACGCCCCCCTGCAGGCAGAGGTGCAGGATCACGTGTATAAACGTGATTCGATGCACAGCTGCCGCTATGTAGCAGTAAAACTGCTAGAATGGTCAGCAAGTGCTTAAAAATTCAACCTTGAAATGCATATGGAGGGAGCACAGCCTACCGTTTTTTAGAGTTTTAGTTTTTCATCCAAACATTGCAGTAGAATACTAGAACTCCACACAACATTGCTTGAAATCTGATCCTCTGAAAACCCATTTTAACGACCTGGTTATGTAATACAGAAGAGCCACTCACAAACACAAGAGCAGGAGCCCTGCTTTCTCTTACATATAGAAAGCATGATATAAAAAAGTGCGAATAGAAAGAAGTTTCTAACAGCCACCAATCGGATTCAAATAAATCAGAAGAAGATAAAAATCACCACTGCTACAACCACATTTAATAAATGAGGATCACCAATTACTTTCAATTATACCCAGTCCTTAATCCCTATACCTTCTATACCAATCTGATTCAAACCTGTCTTGGAATTTAGAATATAGTTGGTGATACAATAGGCAAAATGTTACCAAGTGTATGATTTAGGAAGTATGCACCCACAAAACAAGAAGCTGTGGTTTCTGGCTGCAGCAGATTATAGAGAACTAAGGTTAAAGCATAACATAAGAGGGAAACATACATACAGCTATGTAACTCCAAAAGGGAGTTAGTTCTGTTTTAGCACTCCCTTACCAAGCAGAATTGCTGGAAGTGTTTACATTTTTTGGCCCAGCCTACTGTTGCCATCCTGGCCTAGGCCAAAGTGGATGTATAACTGGTCCAAAACCTGGGATACCTACAACACATCTTCCAGGAGACTGCAGGATCAGTACAAAGAGCAGCTGGTGGGCAGGCTGGGCAGTCCAGGATGCAACTCTGCAATTAATGCCTGTTAAATTTTAGTCATGCTTCCTGATATATGCCTGAACTCCATGTGAAGTCTAAGCACTTCCCTTATCCTACTTCCCGCACCATTACCTTTTTTTTGTTCTGGATAGTTTCAGGAAATGTTATGTTGTGCAGACTTCCCTTACTACCCCAGACACAACATTGACACATAACAGGAAATAAGGGAAATCTTTGCAGCAGGGACATAGTAGATGGGGGGAAGACTACGCTCTCTCTCAGCTTAATATAGCTGTATGTATACCCAATATTGCCACTTGGACAGGATTAAAGCTGGTCATACACCTATCAGTTGCTGATGAATTAGTTGGCTGATAAAAAAAACGAAACAGATTCCTCTATCCACACAATCGAGGTGGATGGGGGAATTCCTCTTTGCTTTAATTGGCTGCAGCGCTGATCGAAGCAAAATTTTCCAACAAGCTCATTCGAGAGCAGTTTGTCTTTAAGGTGGAACTTTACCCATAACAACTTGATAAAAATAAATGTTCTTCAGCAAGAAACATACATTCCACATTAATAATTAGCTACTAAAATTTGTGTGTGCTGTAAATTGCCTCCAGCATTGTTACTGTTTCTTCTTGCAGGAGGCTGCCATTTTGTTGAAGCCCAGAGTCCCTGAACAGCAGTAATTCTTTAGGTTGTCAGCAGAGCCGCCTCTACAAATTCAGCACAATGCCAAAAATGGAGAGCAACTGAGCATGAGCAGAGCAGGATGATAGTGTATTACTGGATTTTAAACATTATAGACACCTATTATTTTTTTTTATTTTTTTCAAATAGCAATTTTTATTGATTTTCATCAAAATAAAAACTTAGAAGAGAGACGTAAAAGAACAGAAACACAATGTTCGCAAAAGGCACCCACTAAAAGTAAGCAATTTACAACAACCATAGCCACTATAACTGCAAGAGGCACATATTCTCTTATGATAATATAGTGATAATAATATCACTGAAAAAGAGATATTATAGCTTATGACTAAACATGGTTAGTAAAGAGCAGAAATATGTTCAAAAAAGCACAGGGCAGCGATTTGCAGATTGGAGGTTATAGTTTGGGCATAATGACGGATCTGCAGATATCCATAAAAAACCTGGCAAGGTAGGGCAAAATATCCTGAAGTTTGGCAAATAGCAATAATTTGCGAGACCTAGGGTCTACTAAATGGCCAAAATGGAACAGATTCCTCATTGCCCAAGGAGAGAACATAGAGTAAGTGAGGCTAGCAGGCATCTTGGGGTTGTACAGGAAGGAGGTCATCAATGACTTTTCTGAGGGGAGGGCATATTGGTAGAACAACGTGCGCCAAAGTGTCTTGAGATGGGACATAGTCCCCAACAGTTGACTGGGGCTACCTTCGCATTCGCATTCCAGAGTAGGTTGTTAAGGTGTATAGGAGCTAACCACAGTTTTTCAATTTCTGTCCATTTATTAAAAGAACGTTGGGTAAACCAAAAAGCAATTGCGCGAAATTGGATTGCTTGATAATATTAGATAAAATTGGGTAATACTAAGCCACCATGTAAGCGTGAGGCCATGAGCACCGAGGGGGATCCTGTGCCGTTTATAGTTCCATAAATATTGTAACAAATCTGCTTGCAGTTTTTTCAGGTGTACATAAGGGATTGGTACGGGCAGCGTTTGGAATAGATACAAAAGCTTGGGGAGTATAGACATCTTGACGGAAGCTATACGTCCCAAAAACGAAATATACACAAGAAAAGGGAGAATGGGACTTTAGATGAGGCAATTGACTAGTGGAGGTATAGATTGTAAAAGCATTTAATTGGCATAGATGGATGTATAAATAAGTAAATGTTTGTTGTAAGTTCATACATATATACAGACATGTCATCTGAGTGGCACATTGCAATGTTATAAAAGATATGTATACATTGTAAACATCATTGGTTGTAGATAGTGGGTCTAGATAGATTCCTATTGGCAGGCATATGACTGCATCCTAAATGCCCGACGTGTTTCGTGTATGACACACTTCCTCAGGGGCGGATGCTCAAAAGTATCTACAAAATATAGAATATAATTAGTCTAATATGGCACTAGGAGTAACAGGAACAGGCAAGGTTGCCAATCCTGGGTACTTACATGAGATAAAGTACATTGGTGTAAGGTGAGTATGGAGCCAGGGCCAGAAAGAGTTGTCTCTCCTGGAAGTTGAGGTAGTCTAAGGCCGTGCACCAGTAGGGCGCCCACACAGGTCACCAGTCTTCATGGTGTATGCAAAGTGAGCAATGTGGTAATATTCAACAGATCTATGTTCAATAAAAATAATGTCCATGAATGATATAGTATTTAAATGGGGTGCGTTGAAGATAGTCAGATAAGACCGTGGTGACAATGAAACCATGTGCAGGTGAAGTTGTAGTAGTGAGCCGCAGACCAAGGAGACAGGAATGAAAGCAGAGTGTGCAGAGAACACCGTGACCAATTACCAAGGCATCAAAACGCAGTAAAGAAAAAGTGACTCATTGAAAGAGGCATTTTGAAAGGATAGCATGGTAATTTCCTGGAGTGTGTGCATAAGAGCAGGGAGTTCCTGTGAAGGGCAACCTGTCCAAATGTGTGGTAGGAAGAACTATGATGTTTCTTCCATTGTTGCACCGTTAACCTAATTTGCCGATATAAGGGGGGGGGGGGGGAGTTTTCCTGGTACAATATGGTAAAGGATCTCTTACTAACAGCTTGGTGCCAAATACCACAGGATACCTTCAGAGGTCTAGTGGTTTCCATGCCTCGACAAGTTATGATGGGGGAGCCATAATGGTATGGCCGATCGGTGTATATACTGTGTGTGTAATCTGTATTTTTCTAGTGTTTTCTGTATGTAAGAAAATTGCTAGGAGCCATGGATGACGGGTATAGACTTCACTACCATCATTTTTCAATTGTTCAGGATGAATTTACTTTAAAATTACTGGCGTGTCTTGGAAGAGGAGTTTGGATTGTTTGATGTATTTAGCCCTTTCCAAGTTCTGCAGATTAAGAAGCACACACTAATTTAATATGGCTTATTGCCAGTAGCTGTATGCACATATTTGTTACAACAGTGCAAGTGAAGGTGATCTGTTACTTTACAGCTATCAATAATAAGATTGTATCTTTGTCATCAGGTATTCCTATGCTGAAGATTGTGTTTGCGGGATATGAACATCTCTCATTAATATCTGTTCCTTTGTTGATTTATCATCCGGCTCAAATTCTACTTGGAAGTGTATTAGTGCCAACGATAAAATCTTGGATGCTTGCCAGACAAAAGGTAATATCCACTGCTTGGGTTTCGTCACAGTACTGAATAGTGTTTGCTTCAGTGAAGGTTATAAATGTAATTCTTGCTTTGTTAATTATGATGAAACTGGGAATCAAAATCGTATAAAATCCATAATTTTTCTTAATACTTTAACAAAGGTAACAAAAAAGTATAGTTTCTACCAACATATGACTAAAAGTTGTATATAGATATATTAATTGAACTCAATATTTAGCAAAAGCTCAAGAAGACTGTAGTACAAGGTTAATCCTTTTTTTAAATATTTATTTGCGTTTGAAGCAAGATGGTTTTTTACTTGTTAAAGGAAGTCTTTGAGAAGTCTTTTGATGCTTTCAAATGTAGGAGGAAAAGTAAAGTGTCTATTTAAATAGTTCTTCTCCTTCATATACAAACTAGAATGCCTTGAAATCTATTTTACGCTCCTCAGTAATTAAGTCAATCACAAACAATTCCTCACTGTCATATTGTAATATTGTTTTGCCCCCTGTGGCTTCTTGAAAACAAGGATGACACCTATGCCGACTGTTAATGTGGGACTGTTGTTAAATATTTAGAGCCTTGAATTCTGCATTTCTACTTCTGGAGTGTGACTGAAATCTCAAAGCAAAAGTAGTCTTTGTGCACAGATATCACAAAGAACAAATGTTTACTAAGCAAGATTTTTTTTTTTCCCAGTTAGATGGCCTATTATTTTAAGTTCAGAAAGTCTATGTTACAGCTCTGTTCTGAGAAGAAAAAAAACGTAACCAATTTCTGCATATCACTAATTCAACTGAGGTGGAATTCGGTTTGTTTAGTGCAATATTGGTGTCCAAACAAGGGGAGTTATTCCAGTGATAGATTTGGCATGCATACCCAGATCTGTTCATTCATTAAACCCTTAAAATTCTCTGTTCTCCTAACCTATGCACATCTACAAATTATATGAATGTTGGTCGATCTGCCTATGAGTAATATAGATTGTTGATGCATTGCCTCTCAATTGGATGAAAAGAATACTGGTTGTAAACATTCAACCTGCTAGTAACACTGGCTGTATTGTTCATAGGCTGGGTTTTTTAATGGTTTTCTGTATCTTGCGATAAATGTCCATTTGTGACAGACACCCTTAAAGCTGAACTCCAGGCAGTGTATTTTAATTTTTTTAAAACATTAATATTTGCTATGACTCATGTTTAAACCATTAAAGATTTTTCTATTTAATTAGCTGTCTTTAGGCTCCACTGAGCTGCTGCTGGAAAGGACACCAGGAGCCACAATTTCGGCTCTCCGCAACATTGATACAATGTCTATAACACACATCAGTTCCAGTGTCCCTGCATTGCAATCACAAAGCACAGCCGGTGATGATGATGCAGTTATGCTTTATGAATGGCAAAGCAGAAAGTGGAGGTGAAGGCACAACTCCGGAACGGATGTCTGTCGTGAGCAGCATTTCAGGGCTGCAGGGAACCGGAAGTACATACTCCACTTTCCAACAGCAGCTCAGTGGAGTTTGAAAAGGCTAATCAATTAAAACATCACTTATGGATTAAGTGTAAGTCTTAGCAAATACACAGTATCTCACAAAAGTGAGTACACCCCTCACATTTTTGTAAATATTTTATTATATCTTTTCATGTGACAACACTGAAGAAATTACACTTTGCTACAATGTAAAGTAGTGAGTGTAGAGCTTGTATAACAGTGTATATTTGCTGTAGCAAAGTGTCATTTCAGTGTTGTCTCATGAAAAGATATAATAAAACATTTACAAAAATGTAAGGGGTGTACTCACTCAAACACTGCGCCTGGAGTTGGGATTTGAGTTCTAGATTCACATAACCATCTTTAGATATACCATTTTGGATTTTATGCATCATAATATACCCTACCAATAAGAAAATCCACGATTAAGCAATCTGTTTTAAAACTGCTTACATCTGCTAGTATATGTGAATGGTATTCACAACATCAAGGCACCTTTATAACAGCCAGACATATTTGTAAACATTGACAGTACCAATAATGGGGGAAGAGTTTTCCATCCTTGGAATTCAGAACAAATTTACCTGTGCAGCAAAGTAAACAGCTGAAACATGTAAGCTGTCTTGTCTGCCAAAGGATTTGTAATTCTCAGGAAGTCTTGTGATCCGAACACTCAAGCCAGGAAACACAATCTGCTCCCTGACCTTCAGTGCAGGTATGCAGTACGGGTTGGTCAAGGGCCTGCTCAGTATGCAGATCATAGCAACAGTATGACATCTTTCCAGTGCCCTTGTTGGGAGGGGATGGAGAGACATTTTTTGCCATTGGAATCTCAGAAAAATAAAAGGGCCTGGTGAGTAATTCAATATACAAGTGACAATTGAAAACTTTGACATATCCATCCTGGGTGGATTGGTGGTTTTCCTATACGGTGTATAGAGGCATCTTGACATAAATACAAAATTGTGTAGGTTTCTAGGGAAAAAAATTATGTGAATAAAAAAAGCCATGGAGGCAGTCGTGGAACTGGCTTGCTAAATTTATCTTCAATTTACTTGTAAACACAATAATTAAAATCAACTACACTTTTTATGCCTTTGTTTTGTTTTTTGTATTTCAGGCATTGAAGTTAACAAGGCAGCCAAAGGTCCCATTATAACAGCAAAAAGTAAAGCAGTGTAAATATGTACTACTGTGTTATACTGTACATACAGACATCATACTAAAGACGTATGTCTGGGAATGCTTCAATGCATATTTTATTTTTTTACATACAACTCTGAAAATCTAAGTGCCTTACGAATGCATTTGGTGAATACTTAGTTTGAAAAGAAGAAGCCATGTTGATGTTCTAACTCATCTTTGTATTTTTTTATTTGAAAAATAAAGATCCTTTGAGCCTGATATGTCTTTATTTTTGTTAAATTCACTGTGTGCAAGTTTATTTGAGAAACTGTACATGGCGCAAAAAACTGTGTGCGCAAATACACCTAGGTATGTGTATTCTGAAAAAGCTCATCTTGAGGTCTATGTGTATCCCGTTTCCTGGGATTGTCTGTCTTCCGTATAATCACATGATTAGTTTGAGTTACTAAAGTAATCCTTTTGTGAGAGAAAACCTCTCCTTTGGAAATAAAATGATAGCTGTTGTTAGTCACTGATCCAGAACAAGGTTATAGATCGTGAATCCTCTGTCTCTAGAACAAAAACAAAATCTGTTGTAGGTGTAAAGTGCAGGCACCTAGGTAAATCTGGAATATTGCATATGAATCTTTTATATCCAATCTGCTAGAAACAGACGTATGGGATCCGTTCCCCTTCCATGTAGTGGATTGGATCAGATGCCAGTTGAGTGTAAATGGACAAGTGGTCCGTTTACATCCAACTGCCTATAGAGGAAAGCGGGCTGTGTCCTCTCTGCATAAGCGGAGTCGACAGGGATCAGCGGACAGATTCCCCGCTAAGCAGGTGGACTCCTGGCAGAGTCTGCCCCATGTGGAAGGGGCCTAAGGGGTTCTTAGACCATCAAATTACAGACAAAGGGACTTAGCAAATTGGTATACTGCAGCTAGAAGGGCTGAAAGGCTGAGCAGGTCCGCCTCACTTGATGTATGCATTTCAAAGCTTAGATTTCAGTTTTAGCTATCTATCTTTAATTCACAATACTTGGCAATACTTAAACACTTTTTACATTCAAAACAGTGTTTTACAATGGAGAAATATTAGACCATTTTTTGGCCTTTTTTTAAATCTTTTTGACTCAAGGTAATGGCTGTATAATCAGGTATTATGTACAATTGTATCTGGTTCCTGCATCCATACATGCGCCAAGCTGCTTACTAATTGAGCATTAATTAGTTTGCTGCATAATACTGTGGACCTGCTATATATATACCGTTATTGGAATTACATTGCATCACACAATCTTTGCAGTATGTAAACCCCAATCTTCTGTTACAGGAACAGTTTTCCCATGTCTCCTGTGACATGTTGCCTTTTTTGTTTTTATACACTCAGCATGGTGCCATCCATGTGTAAGATGTGATGGGCATAAATTATTTGTGGTAGTTCATTTGCTTGCTTCTGACTTGACACTCACATGTTACTTGTTGTCACTCTGAAGAGTTACAGTTCTAAATTTCTAAAGTTTTTTTTTTGTTTGTTTTAATAAAAGTATAAACCTCTTTAACACTGTGGCTCCAAACAACTTTTGTATTGTATTTATTCTTTCTATATTCTTTCTATGTTTAAATCCTCTTGTGCTGAAATTAAAGGAAAAACATGTCCCTTCTACCAAAAAATAATAAATAATAATATAATATATAATTATAAAATATATAATTGCCACGTAATCCATTTTGTAATGCATTATTAAAAATTACATTTGCAGTTTGATATGCAGCCGCTATAAATTTTCACATTTTCTAAAAACACACGAATGTCTACTTCTGTTTCCCTGCAATATGGCAACATGGAAACATTCTCTACTCCAGAATTAGAAATTTCATTTATTTGGCTTATTCCTTTCCCGAAAACATGCACTGAAATTTTAGGCTTCCCCCGCAATAAGTTTGTCATTCTGGTGAAAAACTTTTTGAGGCATGCATCCTGTTCAAAATGAATTGGGCAATCAATGTACCTCAGTGCATGAAAAAATAGAAGATCCTGCACATATTTTTCAGCATTGCAGTGCAGCGTGGATGTGCATTGGGGAGCAATTTTCCATTGCACTGCACTGGTTATATGTTATGGTGTAAACAAGCCCTAAGGCTCAACCTTTTCGAAGGGGTTGCAGACACTGCTGCTTTCCTCTGATCAGTGAGATTAGCTTAGGTGGCCATAATGAAGGCTGACCCTCTCACTCAAAAATAACTCTTTGAAAAGCAATAGTGAAAAAACAGCTATTTCTTCAAAATAAAAAAGGCCAGGGTGAAAGATATTCAACACATGGAGCACTTGACTGCCACTCTTAGAAACAAAATAGAGGAGCACAACATGCAGTGGCTTCACTGGGACTTGTTTTATCATCCAGATGACTACTTATCATTATCCTAACCTGCTAGCATTTTCTACATTGGATTTTATTTGAGGACTCGTCGCCCCCACCATGGAGCTCCACCCCTTCAATTTGCCCTATCATTCCGCTTCTTCCTCAACCCCTCTCTAAAAAAATGTTGTTTTTTTTCTTTTTCTCTCCTCTCTTTTCACATACCCCCCCCCCCCCCAGACACCCTAGGGTGTCACTCTCCCCCTTTTCAAAAAATATTTTAAAAAGCTTTTTGGTGTGCATTGATATAATGGGTATGACTGCTAGCAAACCATGTGTACAGATTCTGAATCTTGTACTGCTGAATTTCACTAGCTGCTATTTTAAGGCGTATGTATATGGGGTTTAATGAGGTCTAACACCTTTCATCTCAATGACAGTTTTGATTGGGAAGTATACCTTTATGGTGCATGGTGCTAGTGACTCATTTTTATTGCAGTGCAATCTTCTGTACACTCTTCTATGGTTTTCTAAATTTGTGCTGCTGATGATTTTTCTTCATGGTCTGTTTGCACCCACTCGTATTGTGTTGTCATGTTGTGTTATTTTGACACATATCATAAAAAGAAAAAAAAAATTGAATTTTGATTTCTTTCAACAAAGCTGGAGTTAGACTTTAACCATTTCAGCCCCGGAAGATTTGGCTGCTATATGACCAGGCCATTTTTTACAATACGGCACTGTGTCGCTTTAACTGACAATTCTGCGGTCGTGCGACACTGTACCCAAACAAAATTGTTATCCTTTTTTTCCCCACAAATAGAGCTTTCTTTTGGTGGTATTTGATCGCCTCTGTGGTTTTTATTTTTTGCGTTATAAACAAAAGAAGAGTGACACACAGATCCCGATTCTCGCTCTGTCACGAGCGATCGCGGGAGCCCAATGGTCATCGCGCGCGCCCCTAGTGGTCAAAAGGCCTAGTATAAAATATACCCCAATGGACCAAAATTACTGTTGAATATCCTATTAAGATAGACACAGATATGGAGGTCCAATTCCAAAGGTCAAGTGTTTTGCCTGATATTTGGCTTCTTCAGGACCATAGTATATGGGGTATCAAAATTCAAAATGACTGAATGTCAGCACGTATCAACAGGGGCTAACCAAAACCCCACAACAACCACAACAGCCCTGTGTGCAACTGACTAGGTGGTATTCAGGTATATGTATTGATAAATTCCTAATTAGCTGCTACATGTAGGTGTGTGTATTAACATCAAGGATAAGGAATGATGGTGGACAAAAATTCACACAGATCTTCAACAAATCTTCAACAAACAGACCCAAAGAGCCTGCCAATATAAGTAGTACATGGCCACTAGTATTTTGAATAATCCCTTAAAGCAGGCATGTCCAAAGTCCGGCCCGCGGGCCAATCGCGGCCCGGTTTTGAACAGCCTGCCTGGTTGTCTAAACCAGCCTTTCTCAGCCAGTGTGCCGCGGGATCAGTGCTGTCAGATGAGCCCGATCTCCCGATCTCCTGCCGAACTGTACATCGGCACTGTGAGAAGCTCCGTCAGCATCAAAAGTGAAAGTAAAGTGCAGGGGAGTGTGCTGTGCTCTCTGCTTCCCCCTACAGTGCAGTACCCGGCTGAATGAGGAAGCTGATTACAGGTTGTATTAAATCATCAAAAGTAATATTTTAACATGTTCTGCAAAGTCATAAACCTTAAAATTCTATAAAGTTGCTCCCAAAATATATATTCTATTTATTGTCACAATGGTTGGGAACTGAGAGATGTGAGTTTCATCAGCAGCAATAACATATCAGAATCTATATACATATTTAAGTATCGGCGTCATATAAAAATTAATTTAAACGTAGTGTAGCTAGGTTCTTAGATTAAATGTTGGCATATAACAATATAACTATGCTACTTTTAAATTAATGCTCTTATTGTGAGTCCTAAATACAAATTAAACTAATTAAAATTGCTATTGTTATCTAGTAGTTCTACAACTGAAAGCTTGCAATTTTCTGTTAAGCTGAAACTGACACTCAAATGGCCTCCACCATTCTTTATTTCATTGTCCATAGTCTGTAAAATACCTGGTTCATCCTGCCTCTCCTGTGTCCCCCTATGTGAGCTGACCACGGTTATCATGGCTGCTGATCCATGATACTGTGGTCAATTTACATGCCCCTGTCATCCCTCAGACTCTCCCTCTCCCCTTCCCTCCTTGCCTGTCAGCTCAGGAGTCTGTGTGTGTGAGCCATCTCCTCCCCGCCTGCCGCTCTTCCGCTGTGGGTGTAAAGTCACTGATCACAAATCCCAGAAGCCCCTCTGTTACAGCAAAATATATAGTGCAGTGTCTGGATTCTATAATCAGAAGGACTGATAGAATAATTTGTCGGCAGGATCGCCTAAACCGAATGGTTTGCTGTCTCCCTGGTGCCAGGGTTCGGCATTTGGTGGACCAGGTTGATAAATTACTTGGAGGGGCTGGGCATGACCCAGCTGTCTTGGTCCACCTTGGAACCAATGAAAGAATATATAGAAGGTGGAGGCTCCTTAAGAACCAATTTAAAGAACTAGGCTGCAAGTTGAAGGGAAGGACCTCCAAGGTGGTACTCTATGAAATATTGCCTGTGCAATGTGCAACACAGGAAAGGCAGGGGGAGATTAGAGCACTGAATGCATGGCTAAAGACCTGGTGTAAGAAGGAGGGATTTGGGTTTTTGGAGCTCTGGGCTGACTTTTCATTGGGGTGCAACCTATATGCTAAAGATGGTTTGCACCTAAATGGAAGTGGGTCTACTGTTCTGGGGGAGAGGTTTATGGGAAGGCTGGAGGAGTATTTAAACTAGGATTGTGGAGGGAGGGTGAATTAGATTATAATGGGGAAGACAGGCCAGACGGAGGTCAGCCCCTATTAGAGGGTGGACGGGGAAAGATGGGGGATGGCTATGGCAGATGATATGAAGGTTCCTATGTTACAAACAACCATTGGAAATTGTACTATTTGTACTAAAATTAAAAATCTGCAACATATGTTTGAAAAATGTGACAATGAATTAAAGTGTATGTTCACCAATGCCAGAAGTCTGCCAAGCAAAATAGTTGAGTTGGAAGCTCTGGTGCACGCGGAGAACTATGATCTAATTGGTATTGCTTAATCTTGGCTTCATTCTTCTCATCACTGGGCTATTAATATTCCTGGCTATGCTCTCTATCAGAAAGACAGGGTAAAACGAAGGGATGGTGGTGTCTGCCTCTATGTGAGAAGTGATCTCAAAGCGAGTGTGAAAGAGGACCTAGTTGATGTAGCGTGTGATGAGTCTGAAGCATTATGGGTGGAACTGTACAGTTATCATTGGAGTTTGTTATAAATCTCCCAGTGTTAGTGAGGAAGTGGAGACACAGCTCTTTGCAGATGGAAAGAGCTGCAAGGGCTGAAACAGTGATAATAATGGGGGATTTAACTACCCGCAAATTGACTGGAGTAATGGCACTGCTGGGACAGTTAAAGGGCAAAAATGTGTATTTGTATCATTATTAGAAATTAGTATCATTAGTAGTAACCAGCATAGATTTATGAAAGATTGTTATTGCCAGACAAACCTGTTAACATTATATGACAATGTGAGCTGTAATCTGGATAAAGAAAGGTCTGTGGATATGGCGTAGTTGGATTTCGCTATAACATTTGATACAGTACCCATATACAGTTTACAAATTGAGGTCTATTGATAATGTATGTACCTGGATAGAAAACTGGTTACCAGAGAGTAGCCAGAGTGTGGTGATAAAAAGTGTATCTTCTAAATGGTCTAGAGATGTAAGTGGGGTACCCCGAGGTACCAGTTCTGGTCACCAGTCCTCCAGAAGAATGTGCTCGAACAGCCATGTAGACTTATAAATGCAACAAGATGAGATATTTTGGACCATACATGGAAGGTGTCACTTGTCTCATGCTTCTGTTTCATATTTAGAACACACAAAAAAACTCCTCCATTGACTCCTGAAGAAGTGGATCATATCCAAGAAATGGGTCAAGCCTAGCAACACAAGTATACATGTATAATATGCTATCAACCTGAAATGTAGAAAATATATGTATTCTGGAAACAAGAAATGGGGGAAGTCGGGTATATACACTTTACTCTGACTTTAGTATGTTTTTTTGGAGTACAAAATATTTTTTAATCTTTTTGATAATAAAATGTATTGTATTTTATCTATTACATGTAGCAATTGTGCCTCAAAAATCCCGCCTTTATGCAAGGACTCCTTTTATCCTTGAAATGCGAGATTAATTATATTAGGGATGTGCCACAAGAAGCCATTTAATTAGGATTGTAAGCAGGCTGGAAGACCTCAGTTATGAGGAACAACTACAAACATTAAACTTATTCTTCCTGGAGAAGAGATCCTTAAAGTGATTGTAAACGATCACCTTGTAAAACAATCCATTCAGTTTAAAATAGGAATTAAAGGCAAAACATTTGTGTATAGGTATAAAAAAACATTACCAATACCTTTTTTTCCCCCTTTTTTTTAAAGTGATTACATTTTAAAAAAAGCATAGCACATAGCTAGAGAATTGACCACTGTGTGTTCTCCTGTTTAGTGTGGTCGGTTTTTAATAGTAAAGCAGAGGTACTGGCAGGAACACCAGGGATTTCACACAAAGAAAGAAATACAAAGAGAACAGGATACAGAAGCCACATATCAGGAATATGAAATGCTGAGGTAACAGACACTTTAAGAGGAGATATGATTGCAATATAAAACATTCTAAATGGTGATTCTAGCATGGGGATAAACTATTCAATCTTAGGTCTCCTAAGAGGACACGAGTCCGCTCAATGAAATTGGATGAAAAGCGGTTAAACCTTAAACTGTGTAAAGGGTTTTTTATTGTTCGAGCAGTAAGGACGTGGAACTTCCTTCCAAAGTTAGTGGTATCAGTGAAGAGTGTCAATAATTAAAAAAAAAAAAAACTTTTAGATGGGCATCTTAGCGAACACAATATACAGGGATATGGGAAATGGTAGTGACAAAAAATAACACACAACTGGATGGACTGGTCTTTATTCAACCTTACCAACTATGTACAGTAAGTATTAGTTTCAATGTATACAGACTTATGCAAGGTCTTATTTAGATATTTGGCCCTTTCAGGTTGCATCCCTGTAAATATGTTTAGAAGAAGAGAACCTGTCAGATCCAGGCACTGTTTCTAGACAGATTTATGATTAAGTTTAATCAGTTAATATTGAAAGCAATCAAGCTGTAATAGATTATATATCTCCCCAATATGTAAAAATTGCAACATAAAATTATCTTTTAGAACAGGGAAGAGCAAGTCCCACTTTCCAGGTCAGCATGGCAACTGAAATATACTGTCTGGTGACCTGGTCATTGAAGTTTCCATTTGCATGCAGGGGACGCTATGCATCAGTTACATGTGTTTGCTTGCAAGGGACAATATGCGTCAGTTATGTGTGTGTGCAAGTAGGGGAGACTATGCATCAGCTACATATGTGCACAGGGAACACTATGCATCAGCTACATGTGTGTGCATGGGACACTACAGTTACATGGGTGCATGTATGCCGGGGACATTTTGCAGCAGTTATGTGTGCCTGTGCACAGGAGGAACTTTGCATCAGTTACGTGTGTGTACACACAGTTGACAATATACAGTGCCTGGAAAAGGTATTCATACCCCTTGAAATTTTCCACATTTTCTCATGTTACAACCAAAAATGTAAATGTATTTTATTGGGATTTTATGTGATAGACCAACACAACGTGGCACATAATTGTGAAGTGGAAGGAAAATAATAAATGGTTTTCACATTTTTTTAGAAATAAATACCTGAAAAGTGTGGCGTGCATTTGTATTCAGCCGTCTTTACTCTGATAAACTTAACTAAAGTCTAGTGGAACCAATTGCTTTCAGAAGTCACCTAATTAGTATATATAGAGTCCACCTGTGTGTAATTTAATCTCAGTATAAATACAGTTGTTCTGTGAAGCCCTCAGAGGTTTGTTAGAGAACCTTAGTGAACAAACAGCATCATGAAGGCCAAGGAACACACTAGACAGGTCAGGGACAAAGTTGTGGATAAGTTTAAAGCAGGGTCAGGTTATAAAAAATATCCTAAGCTTTGAACATCTCACAGAGCACTGTTCAATCCATTATCCGAAAACGGAAAGAGTATGACACAACTGCAAACCTACCAAGAGATGGCCGTCCACCTAAACTGACAGGCCAGGCAAGGAGAGCATTAATCAGAGGAGCAACCAAGAGACTCATGGTAACTCTGGAGGATCTACAGAGATCCACAGCTCAGGTGGGAGATTCTGTCCACAGGACAACTATTAGTCGTGCACTCCACTAATCTGGCCTTTGGAAGAGTGGCAAGAAGAAAGTCATTGTTGAAAGAAAGCCATAAGTCCCATTTGCAGTTTCCGAGAAGCCATGTGGGGGACATAGCAAACATGTGGAAGAAAGTGCTCAGGTCAGATGAGACCAAAATTTTACTTTTTGTCCTAAAAGCAAAACGCCATGTGTGGCGGAAAACTGACACTGCACATCAAGTTGAACACACCATCCCTACTGTGAAAAATGGTGGTGGCAACATCATGTTGTGGGGATGCTGTTCTTCAGCAGGGACAGTGAAGCTGGTCAGATTTGATGGGAAGATGGATGAGCAAAATACAGGGCAATCTTAGAAGAAAACCTGTTAGAGTCTGCAAAAGACTTGAGATTGGGGCAGAGGTTCACCTTCCAGCAGGACAACGTCCCTAAACATACAGCCAGTGTTACAATGGAATGGTTTAGATCAGGGGTCTCTACACTTTCTAAACAAAAGGCCAGTTTATTGTCCTTCAGACTTTAGGGGGCCGGACTGTGGCCAGTGGGAGTGGAAATTTTCCTGGCATCAGTGGAAGTAAATATTGCCTCATTTAGTATTAGAGAGAGGAACAGTGCCCTATGTTTGGTATCATTGGCAGGAATAGTGCCACATTCATGGTGTCAGTGGGACAAATGGTGTCCCATTTTTGGTGTCAGTAGGCAGAAAATAGTGTCTCGAATCAGTGGAATAGAAACCCAAGGGCCAGATAAAAGCAAACAAAGAGCCGCAGTTTGAAGACCACTTAGATCAAAGCATATTCATGTGTTGGAATGACCCAGCCAAAGTCTAGACCTAAATGCAATTTAGCATCTGTGGCAAGACTTGAAAATTGCTGTTCACAGACGCACTCCATCCAATCTCACAGAGCTTGAGCTATTTTGCAAAGAAGAATGTGATGTGCAAATTGTGCAGAGACATACCCCAAAAGACTTGCAGCAATAAATGCAGCAAAAGGCTGTTCTACAAACTATTGGGGGGGCTGAGTACAAATATACGCCACATTTTTCAGATATTTATTTCTAAAAAATTTTGAAAACTATTATTAACCTTTCAATTCACAATTATGTGCCACTTTGTGTTGGTCTATCACATAAAATCCCAATAAAATACATTTATGTTTTTGGTTGTAACATAAGATGTGGAAAATTTCAAGGGGTATGAATACTTTTTCAAAGCACTATACATTGATTACGGTATGTCTGGGGGAGAATGTATGGACCTCTAGCACGTGCCACAGTATGTATAAGTGTCAGAAACCATAAAATCAGACCGAGACAGAAGTACAATTAAATCACATTTGTTTAATAATAAAAGTAAAAAGAACAAGCTTAGTCAAAACATAGCCAAAGTTCAGTAACCGGAACAGATAGTCAACCAAGCAGAGGTCAGGGATCAAAGTAGTGGAACAGCAAGCAGGATCTGGAGCCAGAAAGGGTGTCAGCAAAGGCAGTCTTTAAACAGGAAGGCAGGAGATAGTTTCTTGTGATGTGACCAAGGCGAAGGCAGAGCTCCTCTGGACTGGACGGCTTAAGTAGGCAGGACTGACGAGCAGGATTAATAGTTGGGTAACTGTGGAGAGAGATGGGAGCTGGCAATTAGCCGACAGCTGAACGGCCAGCTCAGAGAAGGAAGGGCTGAGCCCCTGACAGTACCCCCTCCTCAATGACCCCTCCCCCTCTGAAGACCAAAAGGCTTGAAGGGAAAACGTCTATGGAAATCACGGAGGAGGACAGGGGTATGAACGTCCAAGGATGAGACCCAAGAACGTTCCTCCGGCACGTACCCTTTCCAATGCACCAGGTACTGTATGCGCCCACGGAACCTATGGGAGTCAACAATGGACTGTACTTCATACTCCTAATGGTTCTCAACCTGTATAGGGTGAGGACATTGGACCAAGGTGGTAAAACGGTTGCAGACCAAAGGTTTTAATAAGGAGACATGAAATACATTCGAAATACGCATAGTAGAAGAAAGGTCTAATACATAAGCCACTGGGTTAATCCTGCAAAGAATACAGAAAGACCCAATAAACTGAGATGCAAACTTCAGTGAGGGAACGCGAAGTCGGAGGTTGCGAGATGACAGCCAGACCCCGTCCCCAACCTGGTAGGAAGGCAAAGGCAGGCGTCTGCGGTCAGCATGGAGTCTGTGCCTATCATTAGCATGACGCAAAGCCTACTGGACTTGTGCCCAAGTGGAACGAAGACCACAGAGGTGCTCCTCTAACGCAGGAATACTCTGCGGAACAAACGAGTCAGGCAACATGGAAGGTTGGAAACCATAATTCACCATAAACTGGGACAATCAGGAAGCAGAATTCAAGGCACTGTTGTGAGCAAATTGCCCACGGTAATAGGTCTGACCAGTTGTTATGATGGTCAGAAATATAGCAACGTAGGAATTGCTCCAAGGACTGATTGGCTCGTTCTGCGGCCCAATTAGACTGCGGGTGATACGCAGAGGAGAAAGCAAGCTAAATTCCCAACTGTGCACAAAAGGCTCGTCAGAACCAGGACACAAACTGACTACCCCTGTCTGAAACAATCACCTTGGGTAGCCTATGTAAGCGAAAGATCTCCCGAGCAAAAATGAAAGCCAGTTCTTTAGAACCGGTCAACCACCATAAGGATAACAGTGTTGCCTTGGGAGTTGGGTAGCTCCCCAATGAAATCCATAGACAGGTGGGTCCAGGGCGTCTCTCCATTGGGTATGTGTTGTAGGAGGCCCACTGGAAGGTGTCGTGGAGTCTTACTCTGAGCACACATGGAACAGGCAGCTACGAAGGCAGTTACATCAGCACGTAGACTAGGCCACCAGAATTGTTGGGAAATGGCCCAAACGAGTTGATTCTTCTCAGGGTGGCCAGCTGCCTTGGGAGAATGGTAAGTCTGGAGCACGGCAGTATGGAGACTCTCTGGGACAAAGCAGCAGTCACAAGGTTTCTCAGGAGGAGCATGGACCTGAGCGGCAAGAATTTTGTCACTCAAAGGAGAAGTGAGACTGGTGCGAACCGTAGCCAGAATACGATCAGGAGGAATCACAGGAACCGGAACCGGCTCCAACTTGGAAGTGGATGAAAATTGTCGTGACAAGGCGTCAGCCCTTAAATTCTTAGTACCGGGTAAGAATGAGACTATGTAATTGAAACTAGACAAGAAAAGAGCCCATCGCGCCCTTCTGGGAGAGAGGCGTTTAGCCTCAGACAAGAATGTGAGATTCTTATGGTTATTAAGAATGAGAACCGGCACAGTGGTACTTTCGAGGAGATGCCTCCATTCTTTCAGGGCTAAAATGATCGCCAACAGCTCTCTGTCACCAATCTCATAATTGCACTCCGCAGGTGACAATTTCTTGGAAAAGTAACCACAAGAATGCATAGTGCTCTCAGAGGTAGGACGTTGAGACAGAAGGGCGCCAACTCCAGTCTCAGAAGTATCAACCTCAAGGATAAAAGGTAACGTAGGATCAGGATGTGCCAACACAGGAGCAGAAACAAAGGCAGCCCTGAGACTCTTAAAGGCCTTAATGGACTCCGGAGACCAACTCTGTGGGTTACCGTCCTTTCTGGTCATATCAGTCAGGGGCTTGACCAGAGACGAGAAGTTACGAATAAACTTCCGATAATATTTGGAAAAGCCCAGAAAACACTGCAGAGGACATAAACCCACGGGTCGGGGGTCACTGTAGGACTGCCGAAAGTTTCTCTGGGTCCATCAAAAAACCAGCAGTGGAAATGACATAGCCCAGGAATTTAACCTGTTCACGCTGGAACTCGCACTTCTCCAGTTTACAATAGAGATTGTTCTCTCTTAGTGTCTGAAGCACACGACAGACATCTGTGTGGTGGCTCTCCAGGGACTTGGAAAATATGAGGATATTATCGAGATAAATCACCACACAAAAGTGCAACAAATCTCGGAGGACATCGTTAATAAATTCCTGGAAAACTGCCGGGGGCGTTACAAAGGCCAAAAGGCATTACGAGGTACTCATAATGGCCTGTTCTGGTATTAAACGGTTTTCCACTCGTCGCCCTCCTTAATCCCCACGAGATTGTATGCCCCTCTCAAATCAAGCTTCGTGAAAACCGTTGCTCCCTTGAAGCAGTCAAATAACTCTGTAATCAATCGGATAGGCATTCTTAATTGTGAAGTGTATAAAAGAACCGCGCTAAACACAAACCATACTCAAAATAATTGAAAAATAATATATAAAGTGATCAGAAATGCTAAACTCATATAGCAATATGATGTGAAAAAATTAAAAAATGCGCTATGAACCACATAAAGATAATAAATTATTAAGGCAAAAGATATGAAAATTAATAAATATAAAAATTAATTGATAAAAAATTGTTATATAAAGATAAGGAAAACAAAAAACACAGTCCGTGAAAATAAAGTGACTTCCGTTATTAACAGTCCTTATTAGATTTTCTTCCACCCAAAGTGACTGAAGACTTTAAAAACATCTTTGTGAAAAAAATCCACCACCTATAAAGGTATATGATTACCAGAGGTAAGCTGTAATAAAGCCTTATGCCAGAGATCCACTCATTAGGGACATCACCATCTGTCTCTGCATGGAGGGGAGATCACCCAGGATTCATCAGCAGTGATTGGCTCGGTAATGGAGACCGTTTTTGATGCAATTTCACAGTTACAGCGAGCAGGTTTTTAGAGTCATCAAGAAACATTGGCCCCTTTTAAAACGCTCCTATCCACGTTTTAAAAGGGGCCAATGTTTCTTGATGACTCTAAAAACCTGCTCGCTGTAACTGTGAAATTGCATCAAAAACGGTCTCCATTACCGAGCCAATCACTGCTGATGAATCCTGGGTGATCTCCCCTCCATGCAGAGACAGATGGTGATGTCCCTAATGAGTGGATCTCTGGCATAAGGCTTTATTACAGCTTACCTCTGGTAATCATATACCTTTATAGGTGGTGGATTTTTTTCACAAAGATGTTTTTAAAGTCTTCAGTCACTTTGGGTGGAAGAAAATCTAATAAGGACTGTTAATAACGGAAGTCACTTTATTTTCACGGACTGTGTTTTTTGTTTTCCTTATCTTTATATAACAATTTTTTATCAATTAATTTTTATATTTATTAATTAATTTTCATATCTTTTGCCTTAATAATTTATTATCTTTATGTGGTTCATAGCGCATTTTTTAATTTTTTCACATCATATTGCTATATGAGTTTAGCATTTCTGATCACTTTATATATTATTTTTCAATTATTTTGAGTATGGTTTGTGTTTAGCGCGGTTCTTTTATACACTTTATCTATTTTATTCTAAACCTAAGAATTAGAACTGCAGCTTGGAGTTAGAGGGAAGCGCAGTAATTTTATAATATATTCTTAATTGTGAAACGATTGAGACCCCTATAATCAATACAAAGTCTCAGTTCACCGCTCTTCTTCACAAAGAGGAAACTAGCACCAGCAGGAGACGAGGATTTGAGGATGAAACCTCGAGAAAGTGCGTCTGCAACAAACCCCTCCATGGCCTTGTCCTCCAAGACCGACAAAGGATAAACCTGGCCACGAGGGGGTATGGCACCAGGTTGAAGGTCAATTGCTCAATAATACGGCTGGAGTGGAGGCAAACTACCTGCTTGACCTTTGCCAAAGACATCGCTAAAATCGTGGTACTCCTCTGGCAGGGAGGCGAGTTAAGAAGTGCACAGGACCTTGGCTACCTTCTGGAAGCTGAATGTCTCGCTGCATTGTGGTGACCAGGAGAGAACTTCAGCATGGAGCCAATCAAAAGAGGGGTTGTGCCTCTGTAACCATAGATAACCAATAACCAGCGGAAACTTAGGTGAGGAAAAAACTTGGAATTGGATTCACAACTCATGGTGAAGACCCCCTATGGCCATGGACAACGGAACCATCTCATTAGTCACATGGGTAGGCTGTAGAGGTCTCCTGTCAAGGGCCTCAATGGCAAGTGGAGTGTCACACAGCTGCAGCGGAATTGAGTGCTTTGATATAAAGGCAGCATCAATGAACAGGTCTGCAGCCCCAGAGTCGATTCGAGCCTGTATCTCTATGGACGACTCAGCCCAAGAAAGGGTGACCGAAACCAGGGGCTTATCCTTCTGGATAACTGGGGACGAAACAACACCAGCTAAGGTCTCTCCATGACAGGACCTCAATGTTCAGGCGTTCCCTGGACGGGTAGGACAAGACTTTAAAAAGTGACCTGCCTGGCCACAATAAAGGCACAATCTCTCCCTCCTCCTAAAGGTTCTCCCATCTGCAGAGAGACGCGTGAAGCCCAGGGAGGCATGGGTGGGACTGCAAAGCTCAGAGGCAAACGTTCAGGAGGCTGTTGGAATATGAGAGACCATGAGAAAAAGCAGCCACGAGGGCCTCATTGTTCCAAGCAGCCCCTGCTGCCAGAGTACAGAATTCAGTGGCGTAGTTGGCAACAGTTCCCGTACTCTGAGGGACATGAGGCACTTGGCAGCAGAAGTGGAGTGTGTGGGAACGTCAAATACCCCTTTAAAGGAGGCCACGAACTCAAGGTAACTCAAGACAACAGGTTTTTGGGTCTCCCATAGAGGGTTTGCCCAGGACTCTCAGAAAGCAAGGATATCACAAAACCTACTTTTGCTTCTGTCTGTGGGAAACGCCTGGGGCAGCATCTCAAAGTATATCTCATCCTGGTTGACAAAAACCCTCTGCATTGAACTGGATCACCCCCAAATCGATGGGGAAGCGGAGCGGAACCAGGCATACCTCTTATAGAGGTAATATTCGAGGCGGGTGTCTGCACAGAGACTGGCGCAGCAGCAGAGACGGCCTGCAACTCAGGTTTTACCGGAGCAGCCACAGTGGGAGATTCCAGCCGTGCGATTTAGAAGCATTTGTAATGCTATGGCAAACTGATCCATGTGGTGATCTTGCTCATCCAATCTGGAAAAAATATTACCATCAAGTGGATTGACTATATCTTCTGAATTCATGGCCTTCACCTACTGTCAGAAACCATGAAATCAGACTGAGACAGAAGTACAGTTAAATCACACTTGTTTAATAATAAAAGTAAAAAGAACAAACGTAGTCAAAACATAGCCAAAGTTCAGTAACTGGAACTGATAGTCGGCCAAGCAGAAGTCGGGGATCAAAGTAGTGGAACAGCAAGCAGGATCTGGAGCCAGAAGGGATGTCGGCAAAGCCAGACTTTAAACAGGAACGCAGGAGTTTCTTGTGATGTAACCAAGGTGAAGGCAGAGCTCCTCTGGACTGGACGGCTTAAATAGGCAGGACTGAAGAGCAGGATCATCAACAGCTGGTTAACTGTGGAGAGAGATGGGAGCTGGCAATTAGCCGACAGCTGAGCGGCCAGCTCAGAGAAGGAAGGGCTGAGCCCAGCCCTGACAATAAGTAAGGAGTATATGTGTATTTATTTTTCCGTAAAGTATGTGTAAATGTCCAAAAACATTTACAAGCAACCAGGATTTTTTCTGGGTCTGTTTTTGATATATTTGCACAAACATTTTAAATGTGTATAAATATATTGGTTAAAGAACATAGGAAAATATTGATCACCATGGCAACCAGATCCTAAATCTGATTTTTGTCCAGATGTTTTCAGAGTTGTCCAATTCTGTTTGAGTATATTATACATTATTAAAACATTTTCACTGCAGTCAGCAATCAAAGCTTTCATCTTGTATCACAGAAATTAAGTGGACATATTTTTGAGCAAACCACCTCAGCTGGACATACTGGATTGGAATGGTCTCCAGGAATGTCTGGATTGCCCTGTGTGGCTCTTAGAATGGACCCAAGTCTTTTTGAAGTAGTATAAATTAGGGGAGAACCTAAACATAGGTGTTCCCAGGAGCAAACCTAGCAGCACTAGCTGGTTTTGTCTGCCCTTTACCAAGGCTACTTTGCAGGATATTGTTTAAAAAGATCAAAAGTATCTGGGCACTGTCTTGGGTATATGTATGTGCATAGATTTTAAATTCCTTTGAATTTGTTTTTAAATTGTGGGTATTACTTATTCTTGAAAGAAAGGGCTCTGTTTCAAGAACAAAACAGCAGCAGTGCATATTCCTATATGAATCTTTAAATATGGGGGAGTAAACATGAATAAATTATGTTACCCTATCAATAGGCAACATATTTAAAACTCTCACAAAGAGCTCCTTTGTAACCAACTTTGCAGCAACAAGAGAGCAAGTGGCTTCAGTTTATTTAAGCCAAGACAGGCTGAGATCACTGCCACTAGGACAAGGTGTACTCTTGCTAATAACTTTTACACAGCAAGTTTACTTTATGTTGGTCACATACAATCATATGAACAAATGTGTCTACAACTGTGTAGTATAAGGGGATACTATTGGATTTAATATAGATGGATTGTTTATGCAGTATCTCGCACTACATATTTGTGGTACAATGTATTGACCTGATAGACCACAATTTGGCTGTATGGATCCAGCATATTTTCTGAAGCACAATGTAGCTACCCTGTCCAAAACAGGGGCTACTAGTTGAATTTAGTTTTTGATTGAGTGGTAGTCAACCCAGATGTATTGTATTGTTTTTCACTTTGTCTTTCCCTAAGCTCAGTGGGGTTGGAATTTCTCACTGCTGCCGGTATCACTGGTACCACTGGCAATGGTATGAAATTTCATAGCAAGACTGAGAATATTTATATTTCCTTCAGCCAACCCAGTAGGAGGTTCATAGCCACTGGTGCATGATGGGATAGGATATAGATATTTGGATAAGATATCCATTATATAAGATATCTCTATCTTCCCCCAAAACTGAGGCCTGGGGAGTTGCTGCTGTGAGCTCTGCTATTAAGCCCCATAGCATGTGTGGGGCCTAGCACATGCTGAATGTAGACTAAAGTGGTCCTGGAGCTCCTGCCTAATGATGAATACCAGGGAGGAGACTCAGGGGAGGACCCTTGCTGGAGAAAGCCAGGAAGAAGCCTGGCTTCTCAAAAGAGCTTGGTGACTCTCTTGAACGATGCACTGAGCCTATGAAGCGGAGAGAGCAAACTCTGTGAACCAGCTAAGTTACTGCCTACAGTGTCACTGGGTCAGCTTAAAGGTTTTAGCACTGTGATGCTGGAGATTGATCTGGAAAGTCTGTAAGTGATCTGATGGTATCTATGATCCCCTAACCGTCACCTCTTTTTTATTATTATTATTATTATTCGAGATTTATATAGCGCCAACAGTTTACTCAGCGCTTTACAATGTATAAGGGGGACAACACAATTACAGTACAATACAAAAGGTACAGGAGGGCCCTGCTCGTAGAGCTTACATTCTAAAAGGGAGGGGGTGGTGGAACAAAAGGTAATAGCTGCAAAGAATGATTTGATGGGGGTGGCTCAGGGACAGTTATGTGGATGTGGGATAGGCTTCCCTGAATAAATGAGTTTTCAAGGATCTCCTAAAGGTGGACAGGGTAGGGGCTGATCGGACATACTGGGGCAGGGAATTCTCTTTGACTGTATAATAATAAATCTTTAAAAAGGCAAAAGTGACTGGCGCCCAATGTTCTTTCTTCGTCCCTCATTTTAGCAATGGACTCTGCCGGTGAAATGCTGGCCCACCCCCAGCCCCTGAAGGTGCCACCGTGCCTCTGGGGTGTTGGGAGGGTGCTGTAACAAGATGTAGTGTACACTGTTGATAACTGTCTGCTCTGTGCCCATCACACCCTGGATGCCCAGCACAGTGCATCAGAAATCCAGGTTATGAGCTTTATCATTTTATTAGACTGGCCAAAGTAGCAATAATACAAAACAAAACAGGTCAGTATCCACGCTACTTAATAATGTTAGAGATAGTATTATGAGCAGCCAGCACAATTTGTTGATCAGCAAAACATAAGAATATAAAAAGTCCACATGCAGTGCTAAATAAGAAGAAAAATCCAAGACGGGAGAGTTGATAAACCCGTCACCAGCTGCATTGTGTATAAGAAAGCACACCACACCATGTGGAAATCCAATCTGCTTACCAGACAGCTGAGAAAAGCAGACATGTAATAGACAGACCAAGACCATAGCTCCGTTCTTCAGCTTTAAGTGGAATCCAAACCAGGATTGCGGCTAATCATCAGACATTTTCATACAGCAGAAACTTCTTTGAGCTCTCATATGGGATGTAATAATATTCACCCAGGCAGCCAGCGATACCCAATGAAAAGATAATGCAGCCAATAGTGAAGCCTGTAAAGTAGTATAAAAAATTTTATTCATAGTAACGTACAGTTTAGTACAGGAACAAGTACCTCATGATGTTCAAATGTCCGCGGTTCTCAGCGTGCTAGTGTAAGCCCGCCTGACATGTTTCATCCAACAGGATTTAGTCAGAGCTGTGTCTATGAGACACTAGCACGCCCTTTTATCCAAATAACAAATGACGCCCATCCCAGAAGGACAAACCTCCGTGGTGGTGCATCAGCCGTAAGTGAGGTCATTGGAGTGCAACACGCACCGCGCTTGCGCTCCACCGACAATCGGTCTCCTATAGATGACAACACTTCAGAGGGGCACAGACCGGGCGTAACAAGTGACCGGACGGCACTAAGTGAGCGTCATATTCATAAAACAAACTTAATTGTGTCCTTAAAGGTAGATAGTATATTATTATAGGAGGCTACCTAGAGAACAATCAGTAAAAACAATATTTAAAATGATGTTTAAGCAAATACTAGTAAGAGTGCCATCAAGTGGCAGACCAGAGAAACTGCTAATGCAAATAAACCCAGATAGATCTGATAAGGAACAGAGAAATAATACTATTGACTAGATCAGCAATTATTAGTAAAACGGTTCACATCCCAGTCAACATTTAACCCAAAGGGAGTATAACATTTGAGGTCATAGATCCAGCGAGTTTACACCCGCGAGCTCTCTCTTTATCATACTCCCTCGCCAATGAGGTGTAAATCGATCTATTGCTATGAAAGTGGTTCCTACTGGATTTTTATTATGACATTCCAAGTAGTGATGGGAAACAGTGTGTTTGGGGAACCCTTTCCTGATATTTGCCAGGTGTTCCTTAATCCTAACGTTTATGGCTCGCATAGTGCGGCTTACGTATTGTAGACCGCATGGACAAATCAATAAATAAACCACGTTTTTAGACGTGCAGGTTATAAAAGTATTGCTATCATACACCTTAGCAGTGATGTGAGACTTAAATTGACAGATTTTTCTATCTTTGTTTTTGTTAACATAACGGCACATTTTCGACAAGGAAAAAAGCCTTTAGAGTTTTGGAAAAAAGAAACCCTATTGGGGCATCCAAAATATTTGGAGCTACTTAGAGTTTTAAAGGTGGTACTCCCCTAAAGATAACTTGTGGGCGTTCAGGTAAGACAGGTCCCAAAAATGTTCAAAAATCTTTCTTGAGCACTGCCCAATATTTGTTCATAATCTTTCTAATGTCGTAATGTTGTTGCCAATATGTAGTAATCATAGAGAAATTATGAACATTCTCAGCATTAAGGGATTTATCTTTTTCTCTAAGCATCCATAGTAGCCACTTAATTTATCACTTTATCTAGATTAGTGGTGACATAACCCTTCTCTAGAAATTTGTTCTTAAGGATTGAGACTTGCTGCAAATAATCTTTCTTCATGGTACAGTTACGCCTTAAGCGAACAAACTGGCTTTTGGGAACAGATTTCAGCAATGTGGGGTGATGGCAACTTCCCCTCCCAATATAGCTGTTTCTGTCTGTCTGCCATCCTTGATTTCTATATTAAAATCAAGGAAATAAATCTTTTTTTGACTGGTTTCAAATTGATAAGCAATACCCAAAGAGTTCTCATTAAGCAGCTGCATAAAGGTAGTTAGCAATGTCTTATCGCCATCCCATAGGAGGAGGATGTCGTCTATATACCTCCCCCAGAACACCAGTTCAGGCCGCCTGTTGGAGTAGATGACATCCTCCTCCCACTTAGCCATAAACAGGTTTGCCATGCTCGGTGCAAACTTTGCACCCATCGCAACCCCTCTGTTTTGGAGGTAATAAGCTCTTCCAAACCAGAAGTAATTGCGAGACATGGCAAACCTGAGTAGGCTCACCACAAACTCTCTCTGCGGTGGAATCAAAAGATCATCTCTCCCAAGAAACATGTCAACTGCCTCTAGTCCATCCAAATGGAATATAATAGTATAGAGAGATGCTACATCTGCAGTTGCCATGATGTAGCTCTCTCTCTACTCCATAGCCTCTAGAGCAGTGGTTCTCAACCTTTCTAATGCCGTGACCCCTTGATAAAATTTCCCAAGTTGTGGGGACCCCTAACAGTAAAATTATTTTCGTAGCATGGGTTGCCAGCACCCAAGGCAAGACAAGTAATTTGCTCCCCTAACCCACAGACATTTAGTGCTCCCCGAGTCCCTTCTACTCGTATAATATTAACCACTTGCCGACCGCCTAATGCAGATATACTGCGGCAGAATGGCACGGGCAGGCAAAATCACGTACCTGGTGCCCGAGGCGGTCGGCTTCGTTAGGGGAGCGATCCAGGCTGAGGGGGAAACCACTCATTCGTGGCCACCCCCTCGCGATCGCTTCCAACGAATGAGAATCTTCCTCTGCTGCTGTATAGTAAACAGAGGCAGAGGAAGTGATGTCATCGCTCCTCGGCTCTGTATTTTCCGTTCCGGCGCCGAGGAGAGAAGACATCTGAGTAAGTGCACCAACACACACAGTAAAACACACCAGGTACACTTTACACCCCACCCCCCATCACCCCCTAATCACCCCCACCCCCCGTCACAGTGACACCAAGCAGTTTTTTTTCTGATTACTGCATTGGTGTCAGTTTGTGACAGTTAGAAGTGGTAGGGCAGTTAGTTTTAGCCCCCTTTAGGTCTAGGGTACCCCCCTAATAAAGTTTTAACCCCGTGATCACCCCCTGTCACCGAGCAATCGTTTTTCTGATCGTTGTATTGGTGTCACTGGTGACGCTAGTTAGGGAGGTAAATATATAGGTTCACCGTCAGCTTTTTATAGCGTCAGGGACCCCCATATACTACCTTACCTAAAACCCCTTGATTGCCCCCTAGTTAACCCTTTCACCAGTGATCACCATATAACTGTTATGGGTGACGCTGGTTAGTAAGTTTATTTTTTATAGTGTCAGGGCACCTGCCGTTTATTACCTAATAAAGGTTTAGCCCCCTGATCGCCCGGTGGTGATATAAGTTAGGTTTTAGGGTCAGATAGAGTCTGCGTCGCCCCAGGCAGCGTCAAGTTAGCGCCAATACCGCTAACACCCACGCACGCAGCATACACCTCCCTTAGTGGTATAGTATCTGAACGGATCAATATCTGATCCGATCAGATCTATACTAGCGTCCCCAGCAGTTTAGGGTTCCCAAAAACGCAGTGTTAGCGGGATCAGCCCAGATACCTGCTAGCACCTGCGTTTTGCCCCTCCGCCCGGCCCAGCCCAGCCCAACCAAGTGCAGTATCGATCGATCACTGTCACTTACAAAACACTAAACGCATAACTGCAGCGTTCGCAGAGTCAGGCCTTATCCCTGCAATCGCTAACAGTTTTTTTGGTAGCGTTTTGGTGAACTGGCAAGCACCAGCCCCAGGCAGCGTCAGGTTAGTGCCAGTAGCGATAACACCCACGCACGCACCGTACACCTCCCTTAGTGGTATAGTATCTGAACGGATCAATATCTGATCCGATCAGATCTATACTAGCGTCCCCAGCAGTTTAGGGTTTCCAAAAACACAGTGTTAGCGGGATCAGCCCAGATACCTGCTAGCACCTGCGTTTTGCCCACCCGCCTGGCCCAGCCCAGCCCACCCAAGTGCAGTATCGATTGATCACTGTCACTTACAAAACACTAAACACATAACTGCAGCGTTTCCAGAGTCAGGCCTGATCCCTGCAATCACTAACAGTTTTTTTTGGTAGCGTTTTCATGAACTGGCAAGCACCAGCGGCCTAGTACACCCCGGTTGTAGTCAAACCAGCACTGCAGTAACACTCGGTGACGTGGCAAGTCCCATAAGTGCAGTTCAAGCTGGTGTGGTGGCAAACACAAGTAGTGTCCTGCTGCCACCAAGAAGAAGACAAACACAGGCCCATCCTGCCCATAATGCCCTTCATGCTGCATTTGCCAATCCTAATTGGGAACCTACCACTTCTGCAGCACCCGTACTTCCCCCATTCACATCCCCAACCAAATGCAGTCGGCTGCATGAGAGGCATTTTCTTTATGTCCTCCCGAGTACCCCTACCCAACGAACCCCCCCAAAAAAGATGTGTCTGCAGCAAGCGCGGATATAGGCGTGACACCTGCTATTATTGTCCCTCCTGTCCTGGCAATCCTGGTCTTTGCATTGGTGAATGTTTTGAACGCTACCATACACTAGTTGAGTATTAGCGTAGGGTACAGCATTGCACAGACTAGGCACACTTTCACAGGGTCTCCCAAGATGTCATCGCATTTTGAGAGACCCGAACCTGGAACCGGTTACAGTTTTATAAAAGTTACAGTTACAAACAAAGTGTAAAAAAAAAAAACACAAAAAAATATATAAAAAAAAAAAAAAATAGTTGTCGTTTTATTGTTTTCTCTCTCTCTATTGTTCTGCTCTTTTTTACCGTATTCTATTCTGCAATGTTTTATTGTTATTATGTTTTATCATGTTTGCTTTTCAGGTATGCAATTTTTTATACTTTACTGTTTACTGTGTTTTATTGTTAACCATTTTTTTGTTTTCAGTTACGCCATTCAGCTGCAGCACAGATTTATTTATCTTGACAGCAACAGCGTTTGCTCCCACGATATATAAAGCCGTGACTCCAGCGGAGGTGATATATGCCAAAGCATTGGGGCAGCAGGGGCGGAGGAGCGATTTGCTCCTAACTTTTGGGGCGGATGCCCCCATGCTTCGGCATATATAAATGGTACATGTATGCCCATCATTAGAAGTGGGTGGATGAAGGGAGGTATTCTAATGGTGGGCATACCCACCAAATAATCTCTTTTTTTCGTTCAGCCCACAGGCTGCATGAAAAAAAAAAGATTACAATATATGCCCAACAGGGACCAGCAATGTACTGGTATGTTTCTGGACTTTGAGTGGTTATACCAGAATGATGCCTGCAGGTTTAGGTATCATCTTGGTATCATTCTTTTCAGCCAGCGGTTGCCTTTTATGTAAAAGCAATCCTAGTGGCTAATTAGCCTCTAGACTGCTTTTACAAGCAGTGGGAGGGAATGCCCCCCCCACCGTCTTCCATGGTTTTCTCCGGCTCTCCTGTCCCAACAGGGAACCTGAGAATGCAGCCAGTGATTCCACCAGCTGACCATAGAGCTGATCAGAGACCAGAATGGCTCCAAACATCTCTATGGCCTAAGAAACCGGAAGCTACGAGCATTTCATGACTTAGATTTCGCCGGATGTAAACAGCGCCATTTGGGAAATTGGGAAAGCATTTTATCACACTGATCTTGGTGTGGTCAGATGCTTTGAGGGCAGAGGAGAGATCTAGGGTCTAATAGACCCCATTTTTTTCAAAAAAGAGTACCTGTCACTACCTATTGCTGTCATAGGGGATATTTACATTCCCTGACATAACAATAAAAATGATTAAAAAAAAATGAAAGGAACAGTTTAAAAATAAGATAAAAAAGCAAAAAAAACAATAAAGAAAAATTAGCAAAGGCGCAAAGGCGAAAGCAAGCGTTGGTCTGGCGTCAAATGTAAACAGCAATTGCACCATGCATGTGAGATATCACCGCAAAGGTCAGACCGAGGGCAGTAATTTTAGCAGTAGACATCATCTGTAAATCTAAAGTGGTAACCTGTAAAGGATTTTAAAAATGTATTTAGTTTGTCGCCACTGCACGTTTGTGCACAATTTTAAAGTATGTCATGTTTGGTATCCATGTACTCGGCCTAAGATCATCTTTTTTATTTCATCAAACATTTTGGCAATATAGTGTGTTTTAGTGCATTAAAATTTTAAAAAGTGTGTTTTTTCCCCACAAAATGTGTTTGAAAAATCGCTGCGCAAATACTGTATGAAAAAAAAAATGAAACACCCACCATTTTAATCTGTGGGGCCTTTGCTTTAGAAAATATATAATGTTTGGGGGTTCAAAGTAATTTTCTTGCAAAAAAAAAATTATTTTTTCATGTAAACAAATAGTGTCAGAAAGGGCTTTGTCTTCAAGTGGTTAGAAGAGTGGGTGATGTGTGACATAAGCTTCTAAATGTTATGCATAAAATGCCAGGACAGTTCGAACCCCCCCCAAATGACCCCATCTTGGAAAGTAGACACCCCAAGCTATTTGCTGAGAGGCATATCGAGTCCATGGAATATTTTATATTGTGACACAAGTTGCGGAAAAAAGACAATTTAAAAAAAAAATTTATTTTTTTTTGCACATAGTTGTCACTAAATGATATATTGCTCAAACATGCCATGGGAATATGTGAAATTACACCCCAAAATATATTCTGTTGCTTCTACTGAGTACGGGGATACCATATGTGTGAGACTTTTTGGGAGCCTAGCCGCATACGGGACCCCAAAAACCAAGCACCGCCTTCAGGGTTTCTAAGAGTGTAAATTTTTGATTTCACTCCTCACTGCCTATCACAGTTTCGGAGGCCATGGAATGCCCAGATGGCACAACCCCCCCCCCTAATGACCCCATTTTGGAAAGTAGACACCCCAAGCTATTTGCTGAGAGGTATGGTGAGTATTTTGCAGACCTCGCTTTTTGTCACAAAGTTTTGAAAATTGAAAAAAGAAAAAAAAATACATTTTTCTTTACTTTCTTCATTTTCAAGAACAAATGAGAGCTACAAAATACTCACCATGCCTCTCAGCAAATAGCTTGGGGTTTCCACTTTCCAAAATGGGGTCATTTGGGGGGGTTTTGTGCCATCTTGGCATTTTATGGCCTTGGAAACTGTGATAGGTATTGAGGAGTGAAATCAAAAATTTACGCCCTTAAAAATCCTGAAGGCGGTGCTTGGTACGCAGCTAGGCTCCCATAACCTCTGTCTAGAGGTTCATAGTGATTATAAACACGTGCTCCACCAGGATTGAGTCTTGGTGTATGGCTATATTGGACATGATCATTCCTCACATTATTATTCACATGACTAGATCTAGTTTGTGGTTGGTTAGGATTAAAGGGTTTCTTTGATCCAACATTCTTCCACCCTCCTCCTGGTGTGTTATTATTATTAATAATACAAAACCCAAGGGACCGAATAACATTTTTAAAAACAATTTATTGACCAGCAAGGATGATGGAGCTTATTAAGATAGTCCAACCTTATATTCCCAATCATGAGTGATGATGCTAAAGAAGCAGCCGCATAGTCATCTTTGCAGCAGACAGTATTTCAAATCTTCACTCTCTTAAGGAGCTCCAGACAATGATGCTATAATGTGTGACCACCATGGCTTCTCCTGCCAACCCCTACGTCATTACAGAATATAATACAGATGTAGGAGTTAGCAGGGGAAAGTACTGCACACAGCAAGGGACACTGCACCACCTAAAAGTGTTGAATAGCAGCAGTTTCTGCTAGATTGCAATTTTTTTTAATATACTGCCTGCTTGAAAGGTGAGCATTAAGCTACTTCTTTTACAGGGTGCTGCAGGATTATTCTTTTTATCTTGCCATTTTGAAAGGGTCACTTTAAGAGTGGAAATAATTTATTTGTAAAGGTTATGTCCAGGCAAACAGCAAATTCACAGATGAAAACAAAGCTTCTGTTTTACCTGCCCAAAGGATTTGTATTTCTGTCCATCCAGTTCAGAGATGTGCACAGCTCTGCCACACAGCACAGCCCTGTCTGGCAGGGGAGGGGAATTTATCTTTGCTGTAGTTTCACTTTCAGTTTCAGCTCCCCTCCCCACTTGAACATTATTCAGTAATGGAGAAGCAGCAGACTTGTGTGCCCATTTCCCTGTCACTTTGTTCTCTCCTTCTATCAGCATGTTTCCTTGCACTGCAGCACATCTGGCTAGCGCCTTGTGCTGCTTCTCCCTTGCCCAGTCTGAGCTCTGCTGTACAGTAGATTGCAAGAGGCTGATACCAAGTCAAATTTAGGTACTTACAGTGCCTTGCAAAAATATTCACCCCCCCTTGGCTTTTTACCTATTTTCTTACATTATAGCCTTTAGTTCAATGTTTTTTAATCCAAATTATATGTGATGGATCAGAACACAATCGTCTAAGTTGGTGAAATAAAATTAGAAAAATATATACATAAAACAATTTTTCAGAACTAAAAAACTGATAATTGGCATGTGCGTATGTATTCACCCCCTTTGTTAAGAAGCCCATAAAAAGCTCAGGTGCAACCAATTACCTTCAGAAGTCACATAATTAGTGAAATGATGTCCACCTGTGTGCAATCTAAGTGTCACATGATCTGTCATTACATATACACACCTTTTTGAAAGCCCCAGAGGCTGCAACACCTAAGCAAGAGGCACCACTAACCAAACACTGCCATGAAGACCAAGGAACTCTCCAAACAAGTAAGGGACAATGTTGTTGAGAAGTACAAGTCAGGATTAGGTTATATAAAAATATCCAAATCTTTGAGGATCCCTAGGAGCACCATCAAATCTATCATAACCAAATGGAAAGAACATTGCACAACAGCAAACCTGCCAAGAGATGCCGCACACCAAAACTCACGGACCTGGCAGGGAGGGCATTAATCAGAGAGGCAGCACAGAGACCTAAGGTAACCCCGGAGGAGCTACAGAGTTCCACATCAGAAACTGGAGTATCTGTACATAGGACGACAATAAGCTGTATGCGCCATAGAGTTGGGCTTTATGGCAGAGTGACCATAACAAAGCCATTACTTTCAGCAAAAAACAAAACGGCACATTTTGAGCGCGAAAAGGCATGTGGGAGACTCCCAAAATGTATGGAGGAAGGTGCTCTGATCTGATGAGACTAAAATTTTACTTTTTGGCCATCAAAGAAAACGTTATGTCTGACCCAAACCTAACACATAACATCACCCAAAGAACACCATCCCCACGGTGAAACATGGTGGTGGCAGCATCATGCTGTGGAGATGTTTTTCAGCAGTCGGGACTGGGAAACTGGTCAGAGTTGAGGGAAAGATGGATGGTGCTAAATACAGGGATATACTTGAGCAAAACCTGTACCACTGTGTGTGATTCGAGTCTAGGACGGAGGTTCACCTTCCAGCAGGACAATGACCCCAAACACACTGCTGAAGCAACACTTGAGTGGTTTAAGGGGAAACATGTAAATGTGTTGGAATAGCCTAGTCAAAGCCCAGACCTCCATCCAATAGAAAATCTGTGGTCAGACTTAAAGATTGCTGTTAACAAGCGCAAACCATCCAACTTGAAGAAGCTGGAGCAGTTTTGCAAGGAAAAATAGTCAAATATCCCAGTGGTAAGATGTGGCAAGCTCATGGAGACTTATCCAAAGCGACTTGGAGCTGTGATAGCCGCAAAAGGTGGCTCTACAAAGTATTGACTTTAGGGGGGTGAATAGTTATGCACAATAACTTTTTCTGTTATTTTGTCCTATTTGTTGTTTGCTTCACAATAAAAAAAACACCTTTAAAGTTGTGGGCATGTTCTGTAAATTAAATGGTGTAAATCCTCAAACAATCCATGTTAATTCCAGGTTGTGAGGCAACAAAACGTGAAAAATGCCAAGGGGCGTGAATACTTTTGCAAGGCACTGTACACTTCTTGCATTAAAGGATATGTTGAACTGTCTGGGATAAAAATAATGCACACATTTTTGCAGAAACAAAATGTGCATTTGTTATTTTTTTCACACACAGGTGCCTGCTGAGCATTGCACCTGCAATCAGTGGATTGAGGATGCAATGTCAGGCTCCTGCAGACAACTTCTTTGCCTGTACCTCTGTATGCGCTTTCTGTTTGAAAGCTGGAGGAAGTGTCAATGAACTATCAAAGGCACTCATCAGTGCCCTCGCAGTCCACTGAGAGCTACAAGCCATCTGCCGTGCTGGAAGATGTAACTTGTAGTTTCTTTATCTACAGATCCCTGTGAATGAATGACGCAGCTGTGTGGGAGGAGCCTACTGTCACAGAGTGGGCGTCTGTGTGAACATGTTACCCTCTAACAGATCAATATAATACTTTGGTTCGGCTAACACCTGTTCTTCATTTTCTTCATTTGTTTTTCTGCATTTTTGTGCTTCTTGCGTGTTTTTACGCACATCTTATGCCCCGTACACACGGTTGGACATTCCGACCGCGTGTAGGCTTCATTGAACATTTTCTATCGGAATTTCCGTCTCACAAAATTTGAGAGCTGGTTCTCAAATTTTCTGCCAAAATCGGTTGCCGTAAATTCCGATTGTGTGTACACAATTCCGACGCACAAAGTTCCACGCATGCTCGGAATCAAGAAGAAGAGCCGCACTGGCTATTGAACTTCATTTTTCTTGGCTCGTCGTACGTGTTGTATGTCACTGCGTTCTTGACGTTCGGAATTTCCGACCAATTTTGTGTGACCGTGTGTATGCAAGACAAGTTTGACCCAACATCCGTCGGAAAAAAAACATGGATTTTGTTGTCGGAATGTGCGATCGTGTGTATGCGGCATAAGTGTAGTTTTGATGCATTACAAAGCATTTTTCAGGCTTCATGCTTTTTTTTATTTTGGACAATGGTAAGCTATACAAGCTTCTTTTTTTGCACAGTAACAATAGAGAAAGAATGTCTGTATGCAAAAGTGTCATTTTAATAAGCATACATTAACATAGCCGCTAAGTAAATAAGAAACGTGTGTTTGCATTCTTTTTGTGTGCTCAAATAATGCGTTTAATCTTCGCACATGTCATGGACAATGTCTTGCCATACCCTCTTAGGTTTGGTTTGATTTTTGTAGGAGTTGTTGGCCATGGCGGAAAGGTCTTGCCCTCACCACTCAGATTAGCTCTTCTGTGTCAACCATGCTGTGTCCTTCTCACTTCCATGTCATGTGCAGCCTGTAGAGTGGATGCTGCAAGGCAGAGGTGTCTTTTTGTCATGCTACAAAATGCATCAAAAATGCCCCAAAACACACTTAAATTCATTTTTGATGTGCTACTATTGAAGTTTACACCCCCAAAATCATACTATCCTGCACTAAAAGAAATATAAAGTGTGTTATTACTGCGCTATCCTACAAAGGTGAGTGACATCAAAATAAACAATTAGGTGCAAAAATAATAACTGTGAACTGCTGTGACTTCTCTGTAAGACACACACATCTATAGCAATTTGTAAATAATAAGTTGCGTTGTGAATAAAAAAATTAGGTGCTGAACCCTATTTAAATCAAACAAATCAAATTAAAAAGATAAAAAATGGTCACATATGGTGTGTTAAACAGTCCATGATAGTTGATAGTTGTTCTCCACTTGTGCAGATATTCAAACACCCAGGAAAGGTGAACAAAGAAAAAGATCAGATCATATACGCCTGTGGCTTGATACCCAGCCAGGGCCTTTGAATCATAGCACAGCAGGGATCTCAGCATCCTCACAGGGGTTTATGGCTCATATGGGAAGATTACGGCAGATGTATTCCATAAAAAAAGATAGATAGCTCCCATAGCGTAAAACCGTACACAAATTTATTTCATAAACAATAAAGAGAGATATTGCACTTACATTTCCTAAAATCATCACATGCAGAATAAAAGAATCAAGCCGGCTGGCTCTCAATAACAGCCTGTGTTCTTGGACTCCCGTGTATTGCGGTGACGTCAGCATGTCGCTCCCCCTACGCACTTTGTCACACCTGACGTCGTCCTGGGGAATGGGCGGCGTGCTGATTCACTGCTTTTTATATCAATCAACAAAAAACCACACCTCTTTTTTTGGCTTTGAAAGACATCGAACCCAGTTGGCCATTTTGGAAGTGGACAAAAGCCCTAAATGAATGGAGCGATTATAAAATTACCAAATTAAGGTTAAAAAAACATTAAAAAATAATATATTATATACCATCCGCCAGGGGCGTTGCTAGATCTACAAAAGATCTGGGGCTAGAGCCCATAGCAGCGTACTAAAGAAAGGAAAGAAAGTCATACGCTTGGGCGAGCATACACATGTATATACAGTAATATATGTGTGTGTGTATATATAACCCCAGAGAGACCCCTACTTACATCAGGGTCCCCAGAGAGCCCCCTTACATCAGGGTCCCCAGAGAGCCCCCTTACATCAGGGTCCCCAGAGAGCCTCCTCCTTAATCAGAGTCCTCAGAGAGCCTCCCCCTTTCATCAGGGTACCCAGAGGGCCCCCCACTTACATCAGGGTTCCCAGAGAGCCCCCCTTACATTAGGGTCCCCAGAGAGCCTCTCCCTTGCATCAGGGTCCCCAGAGAGCCTCCCTTCCCCTTGGGGACCTCTGCAGAGACTCTGGGCTATTGGCCCCAGATTCGGGGCTATAGCCCCAAAAGCCACCCCCTAGCGACGCCCCTGCCATCCGCACATCTGCATAGTATATAATTAGACAGGGAAGTGCTAACAACCAAATTCTCGAAGTTGGATAAGAGCACCTAGCTGTAACTTTAGAAAGAGAGCAAAAAGCAAACAAACCTACAATTAGTGAGTATTAGTGGACAGCATCTATATTTAGATCGCATATCCCCCCTAGTGAGCATTGTCTTAAGCAACACACCCAGTATGGAATTATAATACTGGTATCGCAACCTTTTCAAGATATTTACTTCCTATTTATATCTGGGAAAGTGATGCACAAAGATCAAAATGAATGGAATTCCCCAACTCGGGTACACCTGTGTTAGAACAAAACTTCAGCCCCTAATGAGAGAGGGCAAAGTTACATTCCAATGACCAACACAATAAAGGTGGAGTTGGTATGAGAAAACCAGAAGTAAGATAAAAAAACTTCCCGGGTACACCTGCATTTTGGTAAAACAGTGGCCCCTAGTGGGTAGAGTATTCTCTATAAATGTAATATGTGAAACACTGAATACTTGAATATACATTGTGTAAAGGGGTGGACAAGATCGTCTCTAGGAACACACCCAGTCAGTGCACGCAGGCATAAGACACACAAAGGGACGCCCCTGGTTACAAATGGCAGCTTCTAGTCACATACAGTTGTATGCAAAAGTTTAGGAACCCCCGACAATTTACATGATTGTCATTTATAAATATTTGTGTGTTTGGATCAGCAATTTCATTTTGATCTATAAAATAACTGAAGGACACAGTAATATTTCAGTAGTGAAATGAGGTTTATTGGATTAACAGAAAATGCTCAATATGCATCAAAACAAAATTAGACAGGTGCATAAATTTGGCCACCCCAACAGAAAAATCACATCGATATTTAGTAAAGCCTCCTTTAGCAGAAATAACAGCCTCTAGAAGCTTCCTATAGCCTGTAATAAGTGTCTGGATTCTGGATGAATGTATTTTGGACCATTCCTCCTTACAAAACATCTCCAGTTCAGTTAGGTTTGATGGTTGCCGAGCATGGACAGCGTACTTCAAATCACCCCACAGATGTTCAATAATATTCAGGACTGGGGACTGTGATGGCTATTCCAGAACTTGTACTTGTTCTTCTGCATAAATGCCCGAGTAGATTTTGAGCAGTGTTTTGGGTCGTTGTCTTGTTGAAATATCCAGCCTTGGCGTAACTTCAACTTCGACTGATTCCTCAACATTATTCTCAAGAATCTGCTGATATTGAGTGAAATCCATGCGACCCTCAACTTTAACCAGATTCCCAGTACCGGCACTGGCCACACAGCCCCACAGCATGATGGAACCTCCACCAAATTTTACTGTGGGTAGCAAGTGTTTTTCTTGAAATGCTGTGTTCTTTTGCTGCCATGCATAACGCCCCTTGTTATGACCAAATATCAATCTTTGTTTCATCAGTCCACAGCACCCTCTTCCAGAATTAGGCTGGCTTGTCCAAATGTGTGTTTGCATACCTCAAGCGACTCCGTTTGTGGCGTGTGTGCAGAAAAGGCTTCTTTCGCATCACTCTCCCATACAGCTTCTCCCTGTGCAAAGTGCGCTGAATTGTTGAAGGATGCACAGTGACACCATCTGCAGCAAGTTGATGTTGTAGGTCTTTTGGAGGTGGTCCGTGGGCTGTTTTTGACCGTTCTCACCATCCTTTGCCTTTGCCTCTCCAATATTTTATGTGGCCTGCCACTTCTGGCCTTAACAAGAACTGTGCCTGTGGTCTTCCATTTCCTCACTATGTTCCTCACAGTGGACACTGACAGCTTATATCTCTGCGATAACTTTTTGTAGCTATCCCCTAAACCAGTGTTTCTCAACTCCAGTCCTCAAGGCGCCCCAACAGGTCATGTTTTCAGGATTTCCCTCCGATGAAACGGCTGTGGTAATTACTAAGGCAGTGAAACTGATCAAATCACCTGTGCAAAATAATGGTAAGCCTGAAAACATGACCTGTTGGGGTGCCTTGAGGACTGGAGTTGAGAAACACTGCCCTAAACAATAAAGTAGAACAATCTTTTTTTTCAGGTCATTTGAGAGTTGTTTTGAGACCCCCATGTTGCCACTCTTCAGAGGAGAGTCAAGGAGAACAACAACTTGCAATTGGCCACCTTAAATACCTTTTCTCATGATTGGATGCACCTGTCTATGAAGTTCAAGGCTTAATGAGCTCACCAAACCAATTGTGTGTTCCAATCAATCAGTGCTAAGTAGTTACAGGTATTCAAATCAACAAAATGACAAGGGTGCCCAAATGTATGCACCTGTCTAATTTGGTTTTGATGCATATTTCACATTTTCTGTTAATCCAATAAACCTCATTTCACTACTGAAATATTACTGTGTCCTTCAGTTATTTGATAGATCAAAATTAAATTTCTGATCCAAACACCCAAATATTTATAAATGACAATTGTGGAAATTGTCAGGGGTTCCTAAACTTTTGCATACAACTGTATTGATATAGATGGTCTACGAAGAAAAATGTCTGCAGCTCTTCAAAAATTGTACTGCAGAAAATGGGAAATGGCTTGTTGGGCTTCAGAAAACACACACCAAATTTCATAAGTGTGAGCAAATCCTTAAAAGATAAGTTCAAGTGATTGTAAAGTCTTGTTTAAAAAAATAAAATAAATTAACAAACATGTTATACTTAATTCCTCTGCGCAGTTGGTTTTGCCTAGAGCAGCCTGGATCCTCCTCTTCTTTGGTCCCTCTTTGCTGCTTCTGGCTCCTCCCTGCTATTGAGTCCCCCCACAGTCAGCAGCTTCCTATGGGGCAATGGAGCCAAGTCACAGCCAATGGCGCCACTGCTGTGTCTCAACCAATCAGGAGGAGTGTCCCAGATGGCTTAGACATTCGTGGACATCGCTGGAGAGAGATGGGGAACAGGTAAGTAATTAGGGGGTGTTGGGGTGGCTGCTACACACAAAAGATTTTTTATCTTAATGCATAACGATAATAAACCTTCTGCCTTTACAACTCCTTTCACCTTTAAAATAAATAAGTAAATTTTTTTTTTAGGAGCCTGGAAAGCATTGCACTAGCAATCAGCAGATTACTGATGCCATGCAGGTCTCCTGTACAGCCAAGCAGTTTCACACTTTAGACCCCTTTCACACTGGGGTGCTTTTCTGGCATTTTAGTGCTAAGAATAGCGCATGTGAAGCGCCTGAAAAGCACCTCTCATGCCTTCCCAGTGTGAAAGCCCGAGTACTTTCACACTGGGGCGGTGCGCTTGCAGGACAGGAAAAAAGTCCTGCAAGCAGCATCTTTGGGGCGGTGTGGGAGCTCCCAAAACGCCGTGCCCATTGAAATGAATGGGCAGTACCGCTGAAGCACCTGCAAAGCGCTTCAGCAGCTCCGCAACACAGGGGCTTTTAACCCTTTCTTCAGCCGCTAGCGGGGGTTAAAATTGCCCCACTAGTGGACGAAAAGCGCTGCTATAACAGTGCCAAAACACCGCTAAAACTAGCGGCGCTTTACCGATAATGCCGGCACCACCACAGTGTGAAAGTACCCATGCAGGAAGAATTAATGAACTACCACAGAGCTTAAAAGCTGATACCCGCAAAGCATGTCGGTACTTGCAGTTTATAAATTTACAGCAGTGGTCATCAACCCTGTCCTCAGGGCCCACTAACAGGCCAGGTTTGCAAGATAACTGAAATACATCACAGTTGATATCATTTGCTGCTCAGCGATTGCAGTATTCTAGTCTGCATCTCCCCAAGGTAATACATAAAACCTGGCCTGTTAGTGGGCCTTGAGGACAGGGTTGATGACCACTGATTTACAGAACACTGTGAATGAATGACGTAGCTGTGTGGGTGGAGCCCCGCAAGGCCAAGCTCTTTTTAAAAAGCTTCTCCTCATACTGCTGTCACATAGACACAGCGGGAACATGTTACGTTTCACCCTAAAAAAGGGTGTAACATGTTCCCATAGGTAAACTTATCCTTTACCCACTTGCCTACTGGGCACTTATACCCCCTTCCTGCCCAGGCCAATTTTCAGCTTTCAGTGCTCTCACACTTTGAATGACAATTGTGTGGTTATGCAACATTGTACCCATATGAAACTTTCAGCCTTTTCTTTCACACAAATAAAGCTTTCTTCTGGTGGTATTTAATCACCACTGGGTTTTTATTTTTTACGCTATAAACGAAGAAAGACCACATATTTTGAAAAAAAATGCATTTCCTTTGTTTCTGTTATAAAATTTTCCAAATAATTAATTTTTCTTCATAATATTTGATCAAAATGTATACTGCTACATTTCTTTAGTAAAAAACAACCCAAATCTGTGTATATTATTTGGTCTGTGTGAAGGTTATAGAGTCTAGAAGCTATGGTACCAATCATTGAAAATTGATCACACCTGATGCACTGACAGCCATCTTATTTCTTGAGGCCCTAACTTGCCAGGACAGTACAAATACCCCCAAAATTACCCCTTTTTGGAAAGCAGACATTTCAAGGTATTTAGTAAGAGGCAAAGTGAGTTTTTTTAAGTTGTAATTTTTTTTTCTTTGGAAAATGAAGCATTTTCCTTTTTTCACAAAATTGTCATATTAACAAGTTATTTCTCACACACGAAATAGGCATACTTACAACTACACCCCAAAACACATTCTGCTACTCCTCAGTAGTATGTCAATACCACGTGTAAGACTTTTTCACAGCCTGGCCACATAGAGAGGCCCAACATGTAGGGAGCACCATCAGGCATTCTAGAGACAGAAATTTCACATCTAATTTCTTGACTACCTATTACACTTTTGAAGGCCCTGGAACACCAGGATAATAGAAACACCCACGAAATGACCCCATTTTGAGAAGCAAACACCCTGCTGTATATTCTATGAGGAATAATGAGTCTTTTGAAAATGTATTTTTTTTCCCACAAGTTTTCAGAAAATGTGGAAGGAAAATGAAACACCAAGTTGCCTATTTATAAGATACAGTATTTCTAACAGGTAGCAAAAATTACACCCCGAAATACATTCTACTACTTACTCCTGAGTATGTGAGACTTTTTCACAGTCTGGCTACATACAGAGGCCCAACATCCAAGGAGCACCTTCAGGTGTTCTAGGGACATAAATTACACATCTAATTTTCTGAAAACCTATTATATTTTTGAGGGCCCTTCATATTTCTTACACATAGCATATACATACCAAAAATTTCACCCCAAAATACATTCTGCTAAGCAAATGTAGCGGGGGTATGCTCTGCCACCCGTGGCTCCTGCAGCTCCTGTTGTAGCCAACAGGCAGAGACTGACATAGGCATGGACACACCTGTCAGCCTACAAGACTGAGCTTTGTCTAATTCAGCTAAAAGCATCAGATACATGTCCAGCAAGTTCCAGTCAAGCTGGAGCCACAGAGGAGGAAGTCCCTTCCATGGCTCCTCTGGCCATGATTGGGCCGGAGTTCTTTGCTGCCTTAGGAGACTTTGTGTCTAAATGCCATAAAGACACTCCAACATACTCTGGAACTGGGTATCAGAAGCTCAGGGCCTTCTCTGGAAGACAACCCGTGCCTACAGGGGAGGACAACTTTGGAGAGTGGCTGGACCAGGCCACACAAGCTTTGAATGAATGGGACATTCCTGAGACCCATAAGAAACAAAGAATCACAGAAAGTTTAAGAGGGCCTGCTTCAGAAGCCATCCACAATTTGAAGCTCAGCAAGCAAGATTCTGTTGCCCAGGACTACCTGAACATTCTACAGGATATTTTTGGGCGCACAGAGAAGGTTTCTGATCTCATGTATGTATCTCATGGCTATCTACCAGTCAAGCTGACCTTCGATCCCTCCGTAGCTGGGAAAGCTGAGATCTTTGACACTTTGGCAGTGGTCTGTCCTCCCCACCAGGGGCCAGTAAGAGATCTCTCATCATCAGGACTATTACTGATCTTGTCAGAAGACTGTTGACACCTCTTGTCCAAGAGCCGGGCACTTCAACTACAAGTGTGCACCCCATATTGAGACAAGCCTATCAGCGCCTGGTACAAGAACAGAAGGCTCCAGCTGAAGGAATGGGAAAGATCTGGCGCTTGGACCGGAGTGAGAAGGTGTTACAGCCTGGTGAAGTGGCCTGTTTACAGGCCTCTGTTAAACTAAATTGGAAACAACCAGACCCTTTCATTGTCCTTGAAGTGGACAGAGAGAAGACATGGGAGTGGAGATGATTCCCGGAGTGGTTTTAACCAAAGCATTGCAAAGAAGTCACGGGAGGATCTCGGTAAGTGTCCGCAACATAACAGCATTGCCAGTGAAGATGCTGGCTCGGATGTTGCTGGGACAAGTGAATCCGGCTATCCCAGTCTCACCATCTGATTTGGTGGGGGAGAAAGGGATGGGATCCCTGTCGAGGAGTTCTATCCGAAGAATACTCCTCTTTCACTCGAATGGAAAGAAAGAGCCAAGACTCAGCTCCTGAGATGGCAGGCTGCATTCTCAAAGAGTGAATTCGATGTGGATTGTGCCAAGAGTGCCAACCACCGAATCTGTCTTCAGGAAGACAAGCCTTTCAGAGAGAGAGTCTGACGGATTACCTTAGGGGATTTGGAAGACCTGCGTGAACAATTGGCAGAATTGAAGAGAGCAGGTATCATCAGAGAGTCCCAAAGTCCATACGCTTCTTCGATAGTGGTGGTACAGAAGAAGAATGGGTCACTGAGGCTATGTATTAACTACAGAACGCTGAATAGAAGGACCATTCACGAATAGTACACCACCCCATGGATAGAAGACGCCTTGCAGAGCTTGTCAGGGGCAAAATGGTTCAATGTGCTGGACCTGAAGAGCAGTTACTATCAAATCCCCATGCCTCCTGAGGATCAGGGGAAGACAGACTTCATTACGGTGTGGTCTTTTGAATTTGACCGTATGCCTCAGGGCTTGTCTGGTGCCCTAGCCACTTTCCAAAGGCTCATGGGGAAGACGGTGGTTGACATGAACATGATAGAAGTGCTGGTGTATCCAGACGACATCTTTGTCTTCGGGAAGACTTTAGAGGAGCACGAAGAGCGTCTGGATAAGGTCCTCTAGAGACTCCATGATGAGGGGTTGAAGCTATCTCTGGAGAAGTGCCAGTTTTATCAACCCTCGGTCAACTACCTTGGTCACATCGTATCTGCCGACGGAGGGGCCACTGACCCTCAGAAGCTGGAAGCCATCACCTCCTGGCCAAGGTCTACTAATGTTACCGAGCTCAGGTCATTTCTGGGATTCTGTTCCTATTACAGAAGATTTGTCGAGAGATTTGCTAAAATAGCTTCCCTACTCAATGAGCTACTGAAAAGCGAAGAGGATGATGATGACCCAGATCCGACGAAGCCTGTCAGGCCAGCTGGAGGGTCCAGAAAACCCAGAGAGTCCATTCAGAAACAGTGGACTGCCCAATGTGAAGAGGCCTTTAGGCAGCTGAAATGGAGCCTAACAACTGCTCCAGTCCTGGCCTATGCAGATGCAACCAAGGCATATGAACTACACGTTGACGCCAGTCGAGATGGGTATGGCAGGGTGCTGTATCAGGAGCACAACAGCCACATATGGCCTGTTGCCTATGTGAGTGTTAGCTTGACATCCACCGAGAAGAACTACCCCACACACAAATTTGAGTTTCTGGCCTTGAAGTAGGCAGTAGTGGATAAACTGAGGAATTAACTGTATGGAGCAGAGTTTGTGATCAAGACCGACAATAATCCTCTTAAACCTCCTGCCACGGGTCACAGATGGTTGGCTGCCCTATCAGGGTTTACATTCAGCCTGAAGTATCGACCAGGGGTCGGGAACAAAGACGCGGATGCTCTGTCAAGAAGGCCCCATTGCTCCAGAGACTTTCAAGAAGAATGGACCCAGCTAACACCTGCAGGGGTACAAGCCTTATGTCAAGAAGCAGAATACCAAGCTTGAGGCGGATCCAGGGCCGAAGACATTGGAGTGTCAGCCGCTGATGTCCCAAGATGTTATTGCAACATCACCCAAGTCGGGGATGAAGGTCTGCCCAAGCTCTCTAAGAAGGACTTGGACAGGACCAGTTGGAAGATGCCCTCTGTAGCTTGGCATTGAAGACTTTGGAGAGGCAACATCCTGACTTGCTCCTCACTGACTCTCTGAAGGAAGCACGCCTGTTGCACAGAGATTGGAATCGGTTGCAGCTGCACCAGGGGGTGGTCTACCGAAGGGGCCCCTCTGACGATCTTGAAAAAAAATGGCAGTTACTTCTACCAGAAAAACATGGGGAGACAGTATTAACTGTCCTACATGACAACCATTGCCACCTAGGGCCCGTGAGGACTTTCCACCTGGTGAGGGACTGATTCTACTGGCCCTGCATGCGGGCTGAAGTCGAGGGCTATTGCCACTCCTGCATTAAATGTATCCACAGAAAAACTTTGCCTCACCGAGCTGTCCCAATGAGCCATCTTCAGTCAGGACCCATGGAGCTGGTGTGCATTAACTTTCTGTGCTTGGAGCCTGATCTGAGTGGACAGGGAAATATCTTGGTAGTGACTGACCACTTCACTCGGTATGCCTAGGCATTTCCCACAAAGGATCAAAAGGTATCCACGGTGGCCAAAATCTTAGTGGAGAAGTTCTTTGTACACTATGGCCTGCCACAATGTATCCACTCTGATCAAGGGAGAAACTTTGAGAGCAGCCTCATCAAGAGACTTTTAGACCTGTTAGGCATTAAGAAGTCCAGAACCACTTCGTACCATCCTCAAGGGGATCCTCAGCCAGAGAGGTTCAACCTAACCCTCCTAGATATGCTTGGGACTTTGAATTAAGAACAAAAACAGCACTGGAGCAAGCATATAGCCGCTATCGTGCATGCTAATAACAGCACCGCAAAGGACGCCACAGGATACTCTCCCCATTGTCTAATGCTTGGACAGGAGGCCCGATTGCCAGTAGATTAGTCCTTTGGCACGTTCTTAGACAATACCTCGACAACCTTCCACAGGGGATATGTGGACCACTTACGTAAAAGTCTGAGGACCGCCTATGACAAGGCTCAAGCAGCCTCAGATGCCCAAGGAACAAGAGAAACTTTGACCTCAGAGTACGAATGTGGGAGTTGCAACCAGGTGACAGAGTACTGCTGAGAAACCTGGGTGTCCCCTGAAAGCACAAGTTGGCTGACCGCTGGAAGTCACAGAAGCTGCCAGGACTCCCAGTATATCAAATCCGGCCAGAAGGGAGCACAGGCCCGCTGAAGACTTGACGCTGCTACCATCTGTCCTTCACTGAAGAGGAAGCTGAGTCTGATATGCAGGAAGAAGAGAAAGCTGTGGATGAAGCAGAGACCATTGTGTCTGTAACTCTAGAGCCTAAAGAGCAGAGAGAGAGAGAAGAGCTATTAGAATGGTAAAAATACCGCGCTAACAAAAACAATAACAAAAAGCAGCAGCATACAGTGCGATCACACCAAAAATTAAAGAAATAAAGAAAGCTGCGCTAAAAATTAAAGTCCATAATAAATGACATCAAGGATAACAAATATCCATTAGGAACATAAAACACCACCACAGTGGGCCTATGAAATAATGTGCCCATCCACCATAGCTGTTAGTTCAGCTTACCAGACGGCAAGCTTAAAAAGGCAAGTGGCTTTAGTCCAGCCAAGGCCTCTAAGCTTGCAAACGATCCCGGTGTTCGGATGGTGGGGGGTAAATCTCCAAGGCTCACTCGCGGTATTCACGTATCCACATATTCAAATGGGAAACCCAGGTAGCGGACGTATTGCTATAAACAATGGTAGCGCACAGCTTAACTCACAGCCTTAGAGTCGCACTCTGATGACGTCACCCGCACGACTCCCAGTATATCAAATCCGGCCAGAAGGGAGCACAGGCCCGCTGAAGACTTGACACTGCTACCATCTGTCCTTCACTGAAGAGGAAGCTGAGTCTGATGTGCAGGAACAAGAGAAAGCTGTGGATGAAGAAGAGACCATTGTGCCTGTAACTCTAGAGCCTAAAGAGCAGAGAGAGAGAGAAGGGCTATTCACCCACCTAAGAGCCTGATCTATGATACTCTGGGTGAAAGCTCAGAGGAAACTGTTTTCACTTCAAAAAGCACTTTTGAAGCACCTGGTTCTTCCACCACAGATTTGGTGGAGGACAACCCCAACTCACCCCCTGGCACATCTAGTTGGGCCATACCAATTCAGGTGGCCTGTAGGCAGGATAACTTCCCCTCCTATGCTAACTGGTGGGATGTTCCTCTGCCAGGGTTTTATGCAGATGCAAACTGTCTGATTTGCTGTGAACACTAACCTGTTTCTCTCCGCTTGTAGCTAAAAAGCATGTAACAGGTCACAGACTTACTACCTCCTTTGGAGGACCAAAAGTTCTTTGGTGGGGGGATGTGTAGTGGGGGGTCTGCTCTGCCACCCGTGGCTCCCACACCCACTGGTGTCCCCTCCGTTGGCCGCCAGGCGGAAACTGACACAGGCATGGACGCGCCTGTCAGCCCCTGCGCAGGCTTTCTCCACTTACCTTCTTGTTTCCTTGTGTGCAGAGTGACACACACACAGGCATACGCCCACTCTGCTCTTTTCCCTGCCTCCCTATTGGCAAAGGCGGAGAACCAATCATGAGGGAGCAGCAGAAGAGAACTGGGGGATAGGAAGGCCCAACACAAAGCAGCTTGACTGACTTTTAAGATGACAGGACCGTAAATCCCAGGCTGCACTACAGAGTCAAGAGAATTGTGGGAGAGACCATCAAAGTACTGGGCGGATAAGGACCAAGTCTCTTTGCTTCCTAGATCCCCTCATGTAGAGGCCATCCCGCCTCTGTGAGAGGGGGATTTCGGCCTACCACACAGAATACCACATTCCAACCCGAGTGAGAGGGGCCTAGCTCTGCTTGCTGTTCATCTGACATCCATCCAGCACCGCTCGCCTTCTGACCTGTGTGCTGAGCTTCACGTCGGCAGATCGATACGGCGGATCTGCTGCACTGGTGTCGCTGCATGAGCTGCTGTCCAGAGGACATCGAATCGGCCTAGTCGTTGGTGAGAGGGCAGTCGCCCACCTTTACAAATCTTTTCTCACGTTTTTACTGTGTCAGGGCTGGGCTCAGCCCGTCCTTCTCTGAGCTGGCCATTCGGCTGTTAGCTAATTGCCAGCTCCTATCTCTCCACAGTTACTCAGCTGTTGCTGATATCCTGCTCGTCAGTCCTACCTACTTAAGCCGTCCAGTCCAGAGGAGCTCTGCCTTCACCTTAGTCAACATCACAGAGACGCGTTCTTGCATTCCTGTTAAAAGACTTGCTTGGCTGACATCCCTTCTGGCTCCAGATCCTGCTTGCTGTTTTATTACGCTCATCTCCGGCTCCCTGACGCTTGGCTTGTCTGACTATCCGTTCCGGTTCCTGAACTCTGGTAATGGTTTGATTATGTTTGTTCTATTTATTTTTATTATTAAACAAGTGTGATTTAACTGTACTTCTGTCTCAGTCTGATTTCATGGTTTCTGACACAGAGGGACACTTTGCACAGACATCTCTACCTTAGGAACACTTTGCTGAACCTATTTTGAACACTGTGCAGAGACACCCTTAGCTCTCCTCATTTTAAGAAACCTATTGCTTGCTACTGCACCTTAATGGATAAAAGTTAATGAGCTCCTCCATGCCGGTAAAGACAATCAGATCTGCAATGGGGACATTACTGTCATTGCTGCTATATGGGCCCTTATACCACTCCCTTAAATTCAGACCTCTCATTAGAGTTAACAGTTAATAGTTTGGCCTGGGTTCCCCTTTAGTATTGGTAAGTACTTAATAGTTTTGAAGAAGGTATTTACGGATTATCTGTCACTGTATTGATGCTGTCATTTAAATATTTGTTTGGGCATTCTTAAAACGGGATCTGGCTGACCAATACCATTTTGAGTTCTTACTGCCTAAGTAAATTGAAAGAAACATATATACTTGAACTGTGTCAGTGTGTCATTACTGGGGTATTCCATTAATCACATTGCCAGGTGTGCCAGAGGGGTTGAGGCCATTCCTGGGGTTGAGAGGCAGAGTAACGGACTGAACAAACTTAAGCAGCTCCTTCCGGGGTATCGCTACACAAAGGATAAATAAAAGTTTACCTGTGGTTTTAGTAGTGCTAGTGCAGTTGTCCATAGAGAAGAGCTGTCAGGAACAGGTGTGACCAGAAATGTGTGATCTGCCACAGATAATACCAGGCACAAGTAAAGTGTAGATAAATAAAAATAAGTGAATAACATAAATGTAAACGCACCTCCAGTGCACCAAAACTGTGTAAATCAAACCAGATAACCAAACAAATAGTGACACACAATGAACAACTGCCCAAACAGAGTATATACAGGAAACAGGATAAGCGAAACATAGTCATAACAGAGCCAGTGTCATACACGGGAGATCAAGCAGAGGGAGCTGGGAACAAGACAGGACAGCGAAAGGCTAACAGGAGTTTGAGCGAGCAGGTAGGAAGGAATAAGGCTGCAGGGTTGGGGTTGGAGTCAGGGTCCAGGATAAGGATCAGGATGCAGGAACACAGGAAGGCAGGCCAGGGGCACATAGAGACAAACACCAGGGCAGGGAAGAAGAGCATAGGCAGGGTTTAAATACACTTCCTGCAACCAGCATCAGGTGATGACTGATTACATGAGAGGATATGGAGCTTCTGGCTGCCGAAGGACACCTGCTGGTGAACACCAGAACTGCAGCCTATAGATCTGGGAACCCCAGTGTCATCAGCAGGTGAACCCTTTCCTGACGAGAGCATTGGTCGAGGCAGCAGGCAGGGATGTAGTTAGCAACAGCAAAAGGAATTGTCCAGACAGAAGGCAGGAATATTATCCATAGTCAGCACAGGCAGCAGGCAGAGATATTGTCAGCACAGCCAAAGCATTGGTCCAGGTAGTAGGCTGAGACATGGTCAATACAGCCAAAATATTGGTCCTGGTAGTAGGCAGGAACATGGTCCATAGTACAAGTAGCAGGCAGAGGTGTGGTCAGTTCATGCAGCAGGCAGAGGCATGATGGCAGTAAGTTGGCAGCAGCCAGAACTATCAGGCTTAGGGCCTCAGTCAAGTAAGACCTGGGAACAGGGGTAGAGGCTTCTCCCACCCAAATCTCTTTAATGCCACCGGTCTCCAGACCCTAATCTGGGAATTACAAAACTGGGAGAAAACTAAAAACGTATTTTTTTCCATAAGGAAAAACTATGCTGAAGCCCCTCACATATGAGATACCCCTGTGTTATCATGAATCTCACTACTACAGTAGCAGGGCAAAAGATCAGTCCAAGGGGTAGGTAAAATATGTGGTCAATTAACAGGCCGAGGTCAGTTCAGGTGCAAGGCAGAAACGTGGTTTATAGTTCAGACGGCAAGCAAAGGCATTGTCAATAAACAGGCCAGGGTTAGTTCCAGAGCAGGCAAAGGTATGGGGAGTTTAGGCAGCAGGTAGAAGCATGGTTGAATAACAGGTCAGGGTCAGTTACGGAGCAGGCAGAGGTAAGGTCAGTTTAGGCAGCAGGCAGAAGCATGGTCGAATAACAGGCAAGGGTCAGTTCAGGAGCAGGCAGATGTATAGTCAGTTTAGGCAGCAGGCAGTGAGATGGTCAAATAACAGGCTAGGGTCAGTTCAGGAACACAAACCACCACTCACTCCAACGGCAACACTCTTGACCTTGTATTCTCCCATCGCTGCACTCCCTGCAATCTCTCCAACACACCCTTTCCTCTCTCTGATCACAACCTTATCCGTTTCACACTCTCCCTGTCTCCTATATCCCATGCTGCCAACCCACAAACCACTACCCGCAGGAACCTTCCCAACCTCAAACCTTCCCTTCACTCTGCTACTGATGGCCTTTATGACAAAATCGCACCCCTGTCCTGCCCAGACCTAACCACTTCCATCTACAACACCACGTTGTCATCCTCCCTAGACGTACTTGCTCCTCTTTCTACACGCAGAACCAGGCCCCATCTGCCACAACCCTGGCAAACAGACGACACCAGAAGTCTCAAGAGACGCAGCCGCGCTCTTGAGCGAGCATGGCGTAAATCTAAATCCCTGCAAGACTTTACCCTCTACAAATCTGTCCTTCTCAAATACAACTCCTGCCTCCACACTGCTAAACAAACCTATTACAACACTCTCATCAAAACCCTCTCATCCAAACCTCGTCAACTCTTTTCTACCCTTAATTCCTTACTTCACCCCCCACTGCCCCCTCCCACCAACTTGCTTACCGCTCAACATATTGCCAACCACTTCAATAGCAAAATCAACACTATTCGCAAGGAGATATCCAGCATTAAAATTCCTCCCCTACCCAACATATCAGGTCCAACACCACACTCAATACTCTCCTCCTTTTGCCCAGTTACCACAGAAGAAGTTGATAAACTCCTCTCCATGGCACACCTCACTACATGTCCCCTGGACCCTGTCCCCTCTCAATTGCTGCGACCACCTTCCCACTCTATCCTCAACTCCCTAACCCACATCTTCAACCTCTCCCTCTCCTCCGGCACCTTTCCTTCCCCGTTCAAACATGCACTGGTTACCCCCATACTCAAAAAACCCTCACTAGACCCCACCTGTTTGAATAACTTAAGACCTATCTCCCTTCTCCTGTTTGCCTCCAAGCTCATCGAACGCCTTGTTCATGACCAAATGAGTCGCTACCTCACGGACAACAACCTTCTCGACCCCCTACAGTCTGGCTTCCGCCTACAACATTCGACTGAAACTGCCCTACTAAAAATCACCAATGACCTAATAACTGCCAAAACCAATGGCCACTACTCCATACTCATACTTTTAGACCTCTCTGCTGCCTTTGACACAGTTGACCACCTGCTGCTCCTCAGCAAATTACACTCCCTTGGCCTCCGTGATTCTGCATTATCCTGGTTCTCCTCCTACCTATCTCAGCGCACTTTCAGCGTCACTTACAACTCCACCTCCTCCGCTCCCCTTCCTCTTTCTGTTGGGGTACCCCAAGGCTCTGTCCTTGGGCCTCTCCTTTTCTCACTCTATACCTCTTCCCTGGGCCAGTTGATCACCTCCCATGGCTTCCAATACCATCTCTATGCCGATGACACACAGATCTATCTCTCCACTCCCCAACTCACCCCCACTATCTCCTCACGGATCTCAAACTTGCTGAATGACATATCGGTATGGATGTCACACCACTTCCTCAAACTTAATCTTTCTAAAACTGAGCTTGTTATATTTCCTCCTTCACGGTCCCCCTCCTGTGACTTCACCATTAATATCAACAACACAACCATTGGTCCCTCCACACATGCCAGAGTCCTGGGTGTAATCCTTGACTCTGACCTCTCCTTCAGCCCCCATATCCAATCACTGGCTAAATCCTGCCGCCTTAACCTCCGCAACATCTCCAAAATTCGACCCTTTCTGACTAATGACACTACAAAACAACTTATTCACTCTTTGATTATTTCCCGCCTCGACTATTGCAACTCTCTCCTTAATGGCCTACCCTTAAGCAGGCTATCCCCCCTTCAGTCTATTATGAATGCTGCTGCTAGACTAATACACCTCACTAATCGATCCGTGACTGCTGCTCCTCTCTGCCAATCCCTTCACTGGCTTCCCCTACCCCACCGTGTAAAATTCAAAATGCTAACCATAACATACAAGGCCATTCACAACATCGCCCCCATCTACATCACCAACCTCATCTGCAGATATCGCCCAAATCGCCCCCTCCGCTCCTCCCAGGACCTCCTGCTCTCTAGCTCCCTTGTTACCTCCTCCCATGCTCGCCTTCAGGACTTCTCCAGGGCCTCTCCCATCCTCTGGAATTCCCTGCCCCAGTATGTCCGATCAGCCCCTACCCTGTCCACCTTTAGGAGATCCTTGAAAACTCATTTATTCAGGGAAGCCTATCCCACACCCACATAACTGTCCCTGAGCCACCCCCATCAAATCATTCTTTGCAGCTATTACCTTTTGTACCACCACCCCCTCCCTTTTAGAATGTAAGCTCTACGAGCAGGGCCCTCCTGTACCTTTTGTATTGTACTGTAATTGTGTTGTCCCCCTTATACATTGTAAAGCGCTGAGTAAACTGTTGGCGCTATATAAATCTCGTATAATAATAATAATAATAAAAGTGGATTGGCATGTGATGGATGGGGTGGGTGGACCAGTATGAGTGTAAGCCCCATATTAAATGTGAGGCCCAAAAAGAGTCTAAATTCCTCCACTGTTAACTGCTTCCACTCATAGGGACGGGCATAACTTGAAGCTAGGTTGATGGCTATAAATTGTTGGGCATAGAGTTTGCACTTGTCCACAATTGAATGTAAGAGGTCATCTGTAAAAACTAAATTTAAAAAATCAACGGGGGCAAAATTTTCTGTGTTCACCTGGACACTTGGCCGGGCAGTAAAATGGGGTATGTTAGCTGCTCTTTAGTTAGGGAGAAGCCATAGAGGGTTTTGAAGGGCATATGGAAGACTGGCATGGGTCCTAACCCTTTGGGGCTGAGGTGACACCCCACTAGTGCCTGGACTTTCATGCAGAGGTATTCCATTTCTGGTGGATGCCACTGTTCTACTTGTGGTAGCCTTCTCTTCGCCGGAACGCTTTCGTTTGGTGGGCACACTTTCCTCCTCCTCTGATTCTGTAGCAGACCCACTGCTTAAAACGGACTTGTTATCAGAATTGAACTCAGACACAGAGAGCTCCCTGCTGCTCTCGTCAGTTAGCTTAGGACTTTGTATGCCTCCTCAATGGAAAATAATTTTTTAGACATACTGGTGACTGGAGGCTGTGGTGACACACTGGTGGGATGTGGACACTGGGACAGATGTGGCTGCACTGCTGGGTGCTGATGGGGCTGCACTAAGAGGTGCTGATGAGGTTGAGCTGATGAATGCTGATGAGGGAGCACTGATGGGTGCTGATGAGGCTGCACTGAGAGGTGCTGATGAGGGTGCACTGGTGGATGCTTATGAGGGTTCACTGACTGGTGCTGAGGAGGCTGCTCCGATGTGCGCTGATGTGTACTGATGAGGCTGCACTAATAGGCACTGATGAGATTGTACTGATGTGCACTAATGCACTACACTGATAAGTTGGCACTGATGTGCACTGATGAGGCAGGACTGATGGGCGCTGATGAGGATCCACTGATAGGGTGGCACCAAATGTGCACTGCTAAGTGGCGCTGATGTACACTGATAGGCTGTAGTGATGAGATGATGGACACTGTAGGGCACTGATAAGAACTTACCGATAGGTACTGTAAAGCTACAGTGATGAGGCAGCACTGATGGTCATTGATGAGCACTGTAGGGCACCAATGGCACTGATAAGCACTCATTGATGGCACTGATGTGTACTGTAGGGCACCGATGGCACAGATAAGCACTCACTGATGGCACTGTAGGGCACTGATAAGCACTCACTGATGGCACTGTAGGGCACTGATGAGCAATACAGATCACAGTAAGACACACTATGCAGCATTTGATCTCTCTCCTTTCCTGACACTCGGTATTGGTGTGAAGAAAGCAGAGAGCTGAACCGGGCATGACCCTGCTTTGTTTACAGTGATCGCTCATCATTGGACAGAGCGATCACGTGGTAAAGGGCTCCTGTGAGTGGCCTTTATCCCCGATCCATGATGCCACAGTCCCATAGACACATTGATCACAGACACCAGAACTAACCAGCCGCGCTGTAGCCATCATTCGGCTATAGCAAGTGGTTAAACTGGTTATAAAGGCAGAAGATTTTTTAACTTGATACAGGGTGTCCTACCTTTTGACCTTTCTGGGCCACATTGGAAGAAGAGGAATTGTCTTGGACTGCAAAAGACAATTTAACGATCACTGATATAGATAATGTACCTATCTGAGTAATAAAACTTCATTTTTTTGTAATATTTTTTATTATAAAAAGTAAAGGAGGGCAACATAAAACTAGTATGACATTGTTTTTGATAAACACATCAATATCTGGTTTGATGGATGTAATTCTAATTAGGGGAAGAGAACTTCTATCTAATTTTCAATGAATTCTCAAGGTGCTCATCGGATATTTTGGTTCTAATTTCCGAAAACTGATGACATGAATAAGGTGTGACTGTGAAGAGTGGGGTGTTTTTCTTAGGGAAGATGAAACTTATAAAAGTCCAGTAAAGAGACACTGTCAAATATTTATTCAGCTAAATGTGTTTGCTAAGTGTAAACGCATTTTTCAAAAGATTCCATAAAAAAATCAAAATTTTTAGGAAAGTTTACGATTTTGGGCTGCATTCATAGCTGTCTTGGGCTGCATGTGGCCGTGGGCTGAATGTTGCCCGTGAGCTGCAGGTTGGACACCCCTGCCTTAACCTCCCTGGCGGTATGATTATTTCGGATTTTAGGTGCTGAAAGCGGTACAATTATTTTGCATGGAAATTTGGCGTTTTACATTGTAGGTCTGTAATTCTTAACAATAACACACTTAAATCTGTCCAAACAAGAGTCTAGTAGATATCCCGGGTATGATAAAGTTTGAAACACAAAAACATAAATTATAATATAATAAATAAATAAATAAATAAAAATAATAAAATAAATTTCCCCACGATTCACTATCGTCCAATTCTGCAAGTGTTCTAATTTACTATCGCTGTTTTCTAGCTGGTCTAAAGCCACTTTTGACGTAAAGGGACACTTTTTGGTTGCTATGGACAATCTCCAGTTTCCAGGCAGAAAGAACAGTATATATAACATAAAACTGCATGCAGGGCATTGGGCAAAGCACTGGGGACAAAAGGGATGTGAAATCATTTCATACAGTACTGTAATCTGTAAGATTACAGTTCTGTATGTGTTATGATTTTGACAATTTTTTGAATTTGCCGCCAGGCTCCGCCCCCGTGCGTCGCGATGCTCGCAGGGAACGGAGCCTGGCAAGGAGAGGCTTCGGAGGAGGACGGAGCCCACGGACACAGCAGGGGACATTGCAGGATCCCGGGGACAAGGTAAGTAAAGCCACACCAGGATCCTGCGATGTAATCCCGAGTGTGGCTCGGGGTTACCGCTAATGGTCCTGAATTTTAACCCCGAGCCACACTCGGGAAAACCACCAGGGAGGTTAATGCATTTTCTGCATTAAGGTAAAAAACCCTTGGCATGCAACACCCCCCCCCCCCCAGCCCCCCTTACTCTTATAAGAAGCAGTGGCTCTCTTAGCTCTCTAACTCCTCATTGACTGAGAGACAGCAGTGGGAGCTATTCACAGCCATTAAGAAGGGAGTGGGGATGCTCTGTGGGTCAATGGAGTGAGCTGGTAAGAGTGCCCCCATAGCAAGCGGCTTGCTATGGTGGGCACTCGGTGAGGGGGGGGGGGTAACCAGGTGCGTCAGCGGGTGTCCCGCGAAGAGGAGGATCGGGGCTGTTCTGTGCAAAACCAGAGCATAGAGCAGGTAAGTATGACAGGTTTGTTATTTTAAAAAAAATCAAGTGTTTACAATCAATTGAATACAAATATTTTCTTCTTTATGCCCTTTGCTTAAATAATAAAAAAAATATTAAATATCACATTGTTTTAGGGATTAAACAGTTTTACTAACCTATACAATTTAATTATTTGTTTGTTTACACATGCCTTTATGTGTCTAAATCTAAAAGTCATTTTTTTATCCATTTCATTCTAGAATAATAGACTGTATCTCTGCAAACAAGATGGTTTGGAGAGACCTATATTATAGCTAGATGTAAAATACATGACTGTAACCTAACTAGAATTAAATTCTTATATACACACGTTTAGTTAATCATCTATAGTGCTAA